>PYAF01005569.1:1473927-1486619 GCA_007407185.1 Glycine tomentella
AATGACTCGGCTGAATAATACCAGTAGCCAACATGTCTGCAACCATTTTCTCAATTTCTGTCTTCTGGAAATGTGGGTATCTGTATGGTCTCACTTGGACAGGTTTAGATTGTGGGGTAAGGTTAATAGAATGGTTAAAGGCTCTGTCTGGAGGTAGAGACGTTGGGGTGGCAAAAACATCTTGAAACTGGTGTAAGATATATTGGATGGATGAGGGTAGTTGAGGCTGGATAGGTAAGGAATCTTGTGTTGGAGCGATGCTAGTAAGACACATAAAATAAGCAGAGATAGACTTCTGAGCTGTCAATTTGTGAAGCTGAGCATTGGAAATTGGTGTCGGTGAAATAAAGTTGTTCCCTTGTAAAATCACCGTAGAGTCAAAGTGGTGAAATGTCATGGTCATTTTAGAATAATCAGTAACAATAGGCCCAAGAGTGGCAAGCCATTGGACCCCTAACACTATATCAGCCCCTTTGAGATCCAACACATAAAGATCAACGGTAAAGACATGTGACTGAAGCAGTAAGGGAACAGCTGGACAAGAAGCGGTACACTGTAGAGCATCTCCGTTTCCCACTTGTACTTGAAAGGGAGACACCTGTTGCAATGTTAAAGTAAGAAAATTAGCCATACGCTTAGTTATAAAATTGTGGGTACTACCCCCATCAACTAAAATCTGCACTGGCTTTCCCTTGAGTGATCCTGTGAGACGAAATGAACGTGAGCAACTATGGCCGAATAGAGCATTGAAGCTGATTTCGGAAGTAATATCAGGTGTAGGAAGGTCAATTATAGCATCAGAAATAACTTGATCAGAGTCATCATCGGTACCTTCCATGTATAATAAAGCAGCGCGACCCTTGCATTTATGGCCAAAAGAATATGGCTCATCACAATTATAACATAAATTTTTCTCACGTTTCATCTGAAGCTCAGCTGGTGAAAGACGACTAATAAGAATGGCAGTCATAGGATTCGAAGGTGTTTGAGATGCATTGGGTTTGCTGGGAATAATGGCAGTGGAATTGGTATGGTTAGGGGGTGGTTTTGGGGGATTGGACCAAGTGCGAGAGGGTTTGTAGTCAGAAGATTGATCTTCATATACCCTGGCTAGAGAAAAAGCTTCATGATAGTCTTGAGGTCTATGTGTAAGAACAAGGCGACGAATATGAACCTTCAACCCAGAAATAAAAATGCTGCGTAACAATGGAGCTGTAAGACCAGGCACCTTACTCACCAATTTCTCGAAAGTGGATTGATAATCCAACACAAAACTAGATTGTTGAAGCTTAACCAAGGCACCCGCAGGGTCCTCAAATTCAGAGGGACAAAAACGACGATGGACAGCCGTGCAAAATGTTCGCCAATCAGGCATTAATCCATTTTGGTCTGAACCATAAAACCAACTAGTAGCAGGTTCATCTAAATGGAATGCAGCTAAGTTCAAACGATCAGGTAAAGGAACTTGATAAAAGGTGAAATACCTTTCTGCAGCCACGATCCAAGTTGTTGGATCTCCAGAAGAAAAACGAGGAAAATCAAGCTTAACTTGACGTGCTCTGGAAAATTCAGTCCCTTGTGGTCCAGAACCCAGAATACCGCGATTGGAATGTTGAGTACCCGGAGAATGTTGTTGCAGCTCTAGAAGACAAGTGATATCGAGGTGCAAGCGATTCTGAGATTCCTGCATCTGATTTTGAGAATCCTGCAACTGAGAATTGGATTCCTGCAAACCCAAATATTGTTGTTCTCGCACTAATTCAGCTGCACGAAACTGTTGTTCCAACGTATCAAGACGCTGTGTCAGATCCCTCATACGTGTGTTTTCTGCCATAGCAGGTAGGATGAGGAGCAATGAAAGCACCAATGAAGGGTGAAGTTCAGATCTAGAAGAGTTTAGGGAAAAAGATATCAGAGCAATAACGGTTTAGAGAGAGAAAGAAGAGAAGAGAGAATTTTGTCCAAGCTTTTCTACCTTTTCTCACACGCCCCCAGGGCTTTTTAATAAAGTTTTTACAATAATTTTCTGTGACAAGAAATAACAATTAAACCAATATCAATTGCATTGGATCTAGGCCTAAATGTTTACGGACAATAGTCCTTCAAATACACTGGTCTCTTCCTATTGCGAATGAGTTTCTCTTTAGTAGGCCCACCAACTTGGGGCGCAACACAATCCTTAATTTTTGTTTGCAATAGAGCACGCTTTTGTAGGGCTGTTACAGAGCTGCAGATCACTGGACTGGTTAGAATGCCCAGCAAGAGACGCCCGGATTTTGCTCAAAGAGTAGCATTTGGACTTTGATACGAGATTCACTGCTTTACTTTCATCTTGTCTTCCTAGTTTTCTCATTAAAATATAATATAATTGTATTTTCTTATATTACCAAATTATTCATGGTCTATACTCTATACAGCTGATTGTTTAATTGATGTACCTGATCCAAAATATTAAAAAAAAAGGTAAATAAATGAATGGTAACCGGAAAAAATGAACTATATAGATTATGTGCGTGTCATAAAAGGTATTATCTCTTTGCAGAAGTGCTTTGTTCATGCTATCTTGTCAGTAATATTTAGAGAAAAAGCTCCATTCCAAACAGTTTTTATGGTACTTTTTTCTTTTCCTTTTCTCTATGTAATAAAAAGAAAGTTTAAATCTTCCGGGGATTGAAATAGTGTTTCACTTGTTTTTTGAGGAGACGAGCAATGATTATTTACTCTCTATTTAAACCTACTTTATCTAAACCCTTTCGTACCAAGATATTCTAAAAAAATGTAATAAAAAATAATATCCCAATATTAGCGTGCCAATAAAACTAAAATTGAACTAAACCAAAAGAGAAAAAAGGATCAACATAACTTTCATAAATGAGATCAAAAGCCAATAATTTATTTTTAGGAACTATAGTAGTAGAAGCTAACATTATCCTTTTACAAAAGAATATTATATGGTCTAAAATAATGTAGAGATAGTATGGTTTTCACCGATCTTTATATGATGTATTAACTATTTTTCGTAATTTGAAAAATATAATGATCACATAGACAAGTCAGAATCATGTGATCCCTATCGATCTTTATTTAACATTTATTAACTCTTATAAATTACAAATAATTATGTCACTTGAAAATAGATATATAATAATTTCGTCCTTTTAACAAGGAAGGCAATTCCTCTCATGATTTTAAGATTTATAAATATCTTTTCAAAATCATCAAAGCTTAGGTTTCAACATGACACCAAATTAACAGAAAAAAATATTTAACTAATTTTTTTTAATGGAAATTACATAAATAATAATAATTTCGTATAGTAACATGACAAACTCACGTGGAGTTATAAGGTTGGCCTAGATTGAAGAAGGGTTTGCTGATAAAAAAATGACAAACTCACATAAAAAAGAATCTAAGTCTAAATTATATCTAATTCCAGAATAAGTCTAGGCATTAATTTTTCATGTTTGTTTAAACTTTAAAAAAAAATAACTTCAAAATAAACACTTTTCATATAAGCGCTTTTTTAAAAAATAGATAGAATTTATTTATTAAAATAAGTAAAAAAAATATTTTTTTAAGTAAAAAACAATTTAAACAAACATACTTAAAAAAACGAAAAATGACTTATTTTATTAAAATAAACATTAAATTCAACAAATAAGATTAAACAAACTTACCTTATATAACTACCAGATCACAAGGTTCTAATTTGGATGTCATTTCATTGATGTTCATTTGTTGATTCCTTTTGTTGGGTGCTATTTTTGATATTTTAAATACAGTTCATCACTTAAGAACAGACTAACGGGCTACAAGTGTTTCGGCCAAGCTTCAGTCTATCATCAATTCATACTTCAAACCAAATATCTAAGACTGTTTGTCATCAGCGCAAACAAAATGATATGGTTCTTTCTCACTCATGATAGTGGCCAGTCGATAAAAATTAGAACTATTAAGTACTATTTTGTACAGAAATGAACAATTATCCCATATGAAAACAGTGCATAAGAGCTGCTTATTTCATGTGGGCAAAAACAACTCCAACCTGGATTCCATTGTTACTCTGCCATCAGTTAATCTTGGGACGTAAGTAAAGCTTCGGGTCCCTAAGAAACCTTGAAACCATCTCTGCCTTGTCAGTAGAAAGATCTGTGTTCTCTAGAATTTGGTCTTTTGACGCCTTGGCAATTGCTTGGACAGAACCAATAGCTTGACTAAGCTGAATTGAGCGATCAGAATAACATATAACTCAAGCTAAATATGCATGGCTACCATGGTTTCACACGTGACACAATGTGGTATACTATCCCAATAAATAGGACGAGTGAGTTGCACGAGCCTAATAGCATCATTTTAAAACTTTGTGATGAGGGCAATCATCAGTAAATATACAAAACGAATATATATATATATATATATATATATATATATATATATATATATATTGTGTGTGTGGCTGTTATACCTTAGCGAGTTTTAAACACCTATACGATCAAAAATCCTGGGATTTAGCAACTTTGGGTGGAAACACGGAAAAATAGGAAAACTAATATGAAGAGTAGTTGCCTCATAATAATAGAGGAATTTACCGCATTTGCATCGTGATTGTCAATGCCTGGGATGGATGTAACCACCTTAAGGTAAAAGTTCATTCCTTGCACTAACTGCTTTCTCTTCAAAAACATAACAAGTTTCGTACATCAATATGTTATTTTCATTTCTGAAGGGACATATATGAATGAATGTAGAACCAATCAACTGACCTCAGCTTTCAATTTTTCCCCAATTCTCTCCTGCTTGTATACTGCAATTAGATGGAGAATGAGAAATATGAATTCGAACAACACATTATAGTTTAAAGTTTCTGGTTCTACCTCCAGAAGAATGAGCTATTTTTACTATCTTTTCAAACCCCATCTCCAAGTCCTGAACTGACACAAATGTAGGCTTGCCAATCACCATCCCAAATCTTCATGCATCCATAACCATGTTCCTTATTCTTTCATTATTCAAGTCATACATGGAAAATCATATCAATCAGAACACAAGTAGCAAAACTCACTTGAAATATGACTGAATAAATGAATCAACTTGCGCTTTTGCCGGGAGTGTGATAACCACGTAAAATCGCGCAAATTGCATCTTCAGTTTCGTAACTCTGCATGAGAAAATTAGGATCAGACATAAAACTCATAACTAACCACTCAAACATACTCCCGGCAATGACTCCATAGCAGCAGCTGAGTTACCTGTTGAAGATTGGAGCAACATTGTTGCAGTCCCAGTTTGTCACAAAAATGAAGGCCACGGACAAACCCCCACAATTGAATATAAAATCCTATAAGGAAACTCCTCATATTTCAACATTGAACCACTATTTGAAAGGAGCTAAAAAAGACGAACAGGGGAAAAAACACAAAAAACTGCCAATTACCGGGGCGATTGGGACAAAATTTAGGCGAAAGGAATTTGCATTGAGGAAAGTGGAGATAAAATTGATGAACGATGGATGTTGGTCCTCTTTCCATGCATTTCTCATCAAACAGACTCCAGCTGTACCTACAACAGTATGTAATAATGCCCTCATTCTAAACAAGTTAAGAAGAGAATGCATTATATAGTGATTAGAAATGTAAACGCACAACAAAGCTCTCCACCAAGCTATCATTATTGAGTAGTACAGGGTTAAAAAACCACATATCTAAAAGTCAACCCATCAAGATAAGAATCAAAAGAATTACTGCTAAGTTTCTTCAAGTAGTGGCTTTACGTGGAGAATCAAATTCCACATGCTATACCAGATCCTAGGATCAATCAGATGAGAATAGTTCTCTTTACAACAATTTTCCTAAAAGATGCTAAAAAAAACCTCAAACCACTTCATCCTCCTGTCAAAATCTTACTTGAAAACAAGAATATCATATTCAAAGAATTAAAATCGACGTCTAACAGGGAATAGAATCAACAGATCCCTCTCCCTCAAAAACGAAAATCTATAATGATTTTATAAATATTCTACCTATGGAGGACATAAGTTTTTTGCTACTTATTCATCTTCTTCCCTAAATAGAAATCAGATCTCAAAGGAAAAATAGAGATACGATAGCATGAACCTCTGCTTCAAATTAGTATAGAACAGTCACAGTATGACAGCATCAGAAAGTATGAGATCAATTCTGCGTCACAGATAAATGCGATTTACAATTTTAACAAGCAGAATACCAGCAGCAATAAAATTGTTTCCGGTTAATTAAGAAGCATTGGTACCGGTAGTGGCGGACCCACGTTGGGGCAAATCTCCGCAAGTGCGGACATAAAAATTCATTTGCGGAGGACCGGGAGCCTGTAGCAATCGGAGTTGGAGAGTTTACCTCTGCATTGAAAGAGCCCTGTCATGGAGGTTTGACCACCATTCCCGTCATCGAGCTCTGCCTTCAATTTCTGCAGATCGATTGGATGAAAACAGCTCATAAGAAGGGTAATGGAAACTAGAAGGAAAACCAGGCAGCAGCAGTGCGAAGAGAAGGATAAAAGAACAATATAGCCTATTATTTGGGCTTAATTTACTTTTTGTACACACATTTTTTTTTACATTTTCAAAATGAATTTTTGAGTTTTAATTTAAATAGTTATTATTTATCGTCTTTTTTATTATTAATATACTTTATTTATATTATCAACTTTAATACTTTAATTTTTATCTTGAATTTTTAGTATAAAATTATAGATGAATTTTTTTTAATCACATAATGTTATTTATATATGTATATAACATAATTTTAAGTGGGTTCAGAACTTTGTTTATAAAGTGTTAATTTAAAAAAAAATTCTTAATATCTAATATTTAATGAAAATATTGACACGACATTATATTGTATTGTCATACTAATATATTTTTATTGACTTAACATTTTATTGCATTGTCATATTATAATAAATGTTAAGGTTTTTTTTGTCTTAATCCTCATCTTTATTAAAAAAATCCTAATTAATCTGGAGTTCAGTTAAGAGATAAGTAAAATCTGATTATAATTATTTCGATCAATGATTTAATTAAGTAGTTTAGGAATGATTCAACCTTACATATTAATTAATTATGCACAATTTAAGTTAATAGAAGAACTAAAATTTCTTAATTAATATAAAACAAAAACTCTACATAAAATAGGGACAAAAAATTGACCCAATTAAGCCTTATACATATAAATTACAACAAATAAAGTAAATGATTATCGTGCAAATTGTAGAAAATTGTGCAGGTTAGAAAGACAAGTAAGGTTCACAAATCAAAAGCTTAATTGTTTTGTATGATTGTGATTCAAGTTATATACAACTATGGTGCTAAGAAAAATGGTGTTATTTGGTATTAGTCTAATAGGTTGAGACTCTTATGCATTGGTCTAAAGCAATCCATATGGTAGAACATGTGTTGAATGAGTCAATTATTGAATCCAATTATTCAACAACAAATTTAGATCTCTTGTTGATCAACTCAACAGTCAGCTGCAAAATTCATCTATGTAAACGTCTATGCAAAATATATATCATATATAAGCAATTCATCATCATTTGGTAATTATTTTCTACCTAAAACATTTGTTATTTGATCGAGAGTCAAATTTTGAACATAATTCATGCTCATTTTGAACCCTGTCACTAAGTGTGCGGACATAAAAAAAATTTCCTTTGCCACTTAGCAACCTCAATATGACAAGACATGGATGGAAAGTAAAACATCATCATATTGCACACTGAAATATACTAAATTGACTTTTCGAACTTCAAATTTCACATGTACTTTTTTTTTAAACACTCTTCCAATTGAATTATAATTACAACTATCACGTACGCATATCTTGCTCAAAATATTTTCCAGTGATCCAAATTGTGTCACCTATGTCTATGCGCAGAATGTAATGCACACATAGGTTGTTCAATTAACCTAATTAATGCTTACTTTGTAAAAAAAAAACTAATCAATGCTTACAGTCACATAATCAACCGGTTAAATTTCAGATGTTCACATGATGAACAAAGGACGAAAGGAATCATGAAACAAGTGTGGCTAACTTGCGATAGCACGGTAGTGACTGGTGCTTCGTTGGAGTTTGGTGGTGGCGCACGACGGAGAGGCTGAGAATAACTTTTTCATGTTTTCCTCGACTAACCAGTGTAACGAATAGGCTAAGCAGAATATTTTTCTTTTTAATTTTTTTTTTGGCAAAACGGAGTCATTTTTTATCAGTTTAATTAACGTGTTTCATTGAGCCACTCGCCCACCATGGAAAACAAATAACAATCGTTTAAATTTTTACTAACTTTAAAATGGACTAGCATGATTTGAGATGACAACCTTATAGGAAAGAAGTTTAAAAAATTAATATTGAAGGGTGTTACATATTTATATTTATGTTAATATTCAATTATTTAAGAAAAAAATAAATTACACTAACAATATTAAATAATAATATTCATTTTGGATTTGTATAATAAGTCTAGTGAGTGGGTGGGTGGATTTAAGGCCTTTATGATATGTTGATACATAGACTTGTAATTTGTCATTTTTTGTGATGTCAAAGTGCTTATAGTATGTGTATATGCTTAATATGTATATATGCAATGATAAAAGAGTTGTATAATTATATATTAATTGTGAAAGTTTAATATTAGTAGAAACAAATAATTAAGTCTTATACATATAAATTAATTGTGCACAATTTAATTTAATAAAAGGACTAAAATTTCTTAATTAGTAGAAACAAAACTCAATTTTATTATTATTATTATTATTATTATTATTATTATTATTATTATTATTATTATTATTATTATAAGTGTTAAATTGGACAAGTGCAACTCATTTGGGTTAGCCCATCTCGAAACAATATATGTTGTGTTATTTCTTCTTGTCCCCTTTAAGGTTGAGCATTTCTTTCTACATCCAGCAAATATCTCATGATCTAGTCCTTTATTAAAATCTTATGTTTGGTAAGGGCAGAGTCTCGCACCATTTATAATCCGTAAGAATCTTATGAATTACTACTATACGGATTGCTCAATTCGTATGGGTTAAAAATTTACGAAGTTATTTACAAAATAATGGCTCATGCAAGTCTTGAACTAAAATTTTTTAATCAAAGAAAACTCCACAGGGACAAAAAACAGATATAATTAAGCTTTACACATAAATTACAACAAAGAAAGTAAATGATTATCGTGCAAAATTGTGCAAGTTAGAAGTACAAGTAAGGTTCACAAATTAAAATTTTAATTGTTTTGTATGCTTGTGATTCAGGTTATGTACAATTAAGGGGTAAGAAAAATTGTGTTATTTGGGATTAGTTCAATAGGTAGTAGCCCTTATGCATTGGCCCAAAGTAGTCCATATGGTAGAACATGTGTTGAAGGAGTCAATTCTGTAATCAAATTATTCAACAACAGATTGAGATCTCTTGTTGATCAACTCAATAGTCAGTTGTCGAATGCAAGATTCATCTATATAAATGTTTATGGTATCATGCAAAATATATATCATATATAAGCAACCATTTTTTGCCTAAAACATTTGCTATTTGTTTGAGAGTCAAATTTTGGACATAATTCGTGCTCATTTTGTTTCCATGTATGTGCTCATTTTAAACCCTTTCCACTAAGTGTGCGGACATAAAACAAATTTCGTGAATCTGCCACTTATTGCAGGTTATGTCAAACAAGAATGGAAAACATCATCAATGAGTCTTCAGGCAAATATTGCAGGTGAAGTATTAGTAACAGTATTATTCTTCATATTTTCTTTTCTCTTAAGGTTTTTGGGGAAAACTATTATTATATTCTCACGCCATTAATGATTTTTTAATGTCTTGTTTGCAGCTCTTGTAACATGTGTGGGAAGATTTTATCAGACTTGGATAGCAATTCTAGAAGAATAAAGGAAAAGAGGAAGAGCAATGAAAAAAATGTGAAAAAAGAACGTGTAAGTACTCTTAGTCTTGGTTCCTCTTTTTTTTTTGTTAATTAAGATTTTGCAACTTGCTATGTAAATCTAAATTAAGTTTTTTTCCATTCATACGTTTTTGTAAGTTTAGACTTTAAAGTGCACCTTTGAAACTATCTTTTCTGGGATTGATTTTTATGTTTCAATAAGCTGAAAAGTATGTCTAATTTTTTGAATATTTCATTTTTATTTTATTTTTGTATTTAAGCAATCTTTTTCTAATGTGCACAGTTTGATCATTTAATGACAATATGTTGTGTGGATGCATCTTCTAAGGGTCGTCAGATCAAGGAAGCAAAGCAAACAATTAATTTTGACACAGCTCAAGTTTCTGATTCTGAAAGTGTTGTTTAGTGTGCTCTAGATAAAATATCTCGTTTAGCATTATTTTGTTTATTTATGATATATATCTGCATGTTATATGATAGAATGCCCTCTAGTTCCAAAAATTAAATGGTTTAAAGATTATATAGGATGAAGTTAATTATATATTTTTCTGTAATTATAAAATCATTTTTTAAAATTTATTTATCTATTTTTATAAGATTATTTTTAACTTCTAGATATATTAATTGTTTTTTTTACATATCCTTATTTAATTATTATGTCTTTAACTATTAATACGAAATAATCAAATAGATAAAGAGATAAAAAATTTAAAAAATATAAATAATTGATAGATTAATGTGATTAACTAAATTAATTATTTTTCTTGAAGAGTTTTCATTAATTGAAAACGTCTTAAAATTATAGGTGGAGGGGATAGTTTTTATCTTTTTATGTTTAGAATAATATGATATTAAAGACATGGATAATTAGTATAATTGATTGATATTAATTAGGACTATTCTTCCTTTGACACATTAATCAATGAATAAAAATATATAAGTTTTTATCACTTTATTTTCCTTTTTACTCTAGATTTGGTTATTTTCTGTATACATAGTTTTAGCATTGTAACAAAAGCTGATAGAACAAAGTTGCAATTGATAACCACCATTTTTGTCTTTCTTAACAAATATGGACCGTGGATGAAAAATTTGCCGTATGATTTATTTTCTTTATGCTTGTTATGGATAAGCCTATTATCATCGATGCAATACTCTGTATTTGGAAAAGGGTAAACGTAAATTGGTTAAAGAAATATATCAATTGTGTACATTAACAAATGCATCAACTGAGATGAGAACTACATAATGACAGTTTAAGTTGACAAAATTGATAGAAAAATGAAGTACACGACATGTGAAATATTGACCTATAAAGGACGAGTGGTTTTGTACATGATAATATAACCATTATCTAAAATATAAAAATAAAATTAAAATATTAGCAAATTAGAAAATTTAATGAAGCATGTGATGCCACACATAGACGGCATCGTTGCTCATCAATATGTACTTCAAAATTCATACATTCCTTCAAGCATGAAAGAGAAAAGTATTGTGACGTTGCTGAGAAATTAATTACTTTTGTCCATTATAAATGACATTATATTCAATCCCCCATGTGGGGTATATTCTAGGAGTGTTCGCAGTTTGGATTGGATCGATTTTGAAGCAAAAAATCATCTGATTCAATCCCTTCGGTTTGGTCATTTGATCATCCATTCGGTTTGATTTTTTTTTCAAATCCGATCCAATCCAATCCAATTTTTTTCGGTTTGGATTTGATCAGTTTTCGATTTTTTAAAATATCTAAAAATAAAACTTAGAGACTTATTGTTATCAAAATAAGGAGTATCTAGCATAAACAAACACATTCATTGGACAAAAGCAAATACCACTTTCTAATTTTCATTGGACAAACACGTTCATTGAATAAAATAAAGAGCAATGAAACCTATTGCAAACATGTTCACTGGACAAAAACAAATACAATTTTCTAATTTTCAAATTGAACTCATAACTTAAATGTAAAACTAAAAAGGCTAAGTAGGTAATTGGATCGGTTTGGATTGGATTGATTTTTACCAGCCAATCCGAAAATCGATCCAATCCGATGAAAATTTTTGATTTTTTTTCGGTTTTCGATTTTTCGGTTTTCGGTTATTTCGATTATCGATTTTTCGATTCGATCACCGGGGTTTAAATCAGTTTGGATCGGTTGATGAACACCCCTAATATATTTCGTGTATCAAAGGTTGAAGGCAGAACAAAAGAAAATGAGGGTAAACTAGACTCTAATGTTAACGTTGACCTACTGTGTTTCTTATGTTTATGTATAATTTTTTTTTTCTAAAGCAAATGTTTATGTATAGTTAAATAAGGGATAAATAGTTAAATTTGTTCTTTAAACTGTGAGATACTAATAAATATATTCTGAAAAATGAAAAAAATAATTTTTTAATATGTTAAAAGTGTGTAAATTAATCTTGATTTTTATATTTTTAAAATTCATATAAAATTAATTATATACACTTTCTTTATATTTTTAATATTTAATGTATTTTTAATTTTACTTAAATTTTGAAAAAATATAAAATATTTATAATGTATAAGATGTTTTAAAATTTTAATCAATTGATAACTTGCGAGTATCATTATACATGAATATCTTTGAATTTAAATTATAATGGTTCAAGTCAAATCATAAAATATATGATAAAACAAAAATATCTAAATATCAGTAAATGTATTTTTGGATCTTTAGTTATGATTAGACATAATTTTTATCTTATTTTTTTAATTAATTTAAT
>PYAF01005569.1:1494648-1512828 GCA_007407185.1 Glycine tomentella
CTTGTATTTTATAAATATTATAGTTATTTAAAGTGAGATAACTTTTATGTGTATTATTCTTTATATGTACACGAACTATTGTATTAAATTAATATTTCCCTATCTTTAATTAGTTAACTAATAAAAAATATTTACTTTGTTATCATTTAGAAATATTTATTTATTTTATTAATATTAAGTATAATAAAATATCTAAAATTATAATTAAAATAATATTCAGTTAACTTTTCAAATTTTAAGATCAAAAGATTAAATGTATGTGTTTATATTAGTTTATATTTTTATTCTAATGAAATATTTATTAGATTTATTTATATATAAATAATAAATAATCATTTAAATTATTTTAAATATTTATTTTAAAAATTAATAAATTTATTATGTAGATTGTGATTAAATAACTCTGTACGTTACACTTTTTCTCTTATTTTTTAAAAAGCTTATTATATAATAACAGTTGTGTAATGTGTTTGCAGTAAGTAGTGAATAAAAACAAAGAAACAGAGGAAATCGCGACGCTGTTGGGTCCGGTGGCAGCGTATCAACCATCGGCATTTATTCGCTGGCACACACACACAGAGGCCACCACACCAATAGTCCACTATCATATTCATATCCCTTTATAATCGCTCTTCCGCCTCCATCTCTCCCACAATGGACCTCCTTCGCCGGCCGCCCCCCGCCGCCGCTGACGACGGAGCCACCCACAACCACCACCACAAGAAGAGGAGTGACTCCACCACTTCCTCTCCAAAGGCCTCCGACGCGCTCCCTCTCCCTCTGTACCTCACCAACGCCATCTTCTTCACGCTCTTCTTCTCCGTCGCCTACTTCCTCCTCCACCGCTGGCGCGACAAGATCCGCAGCCACACCCCTCTCCACGTCGTCACTCTCTCCGAGATCGCCGCCATTTTCTCCCTCATCGCCTCCTTCATCTACCTCCTCGGCTTCTTCGGCATCGACTTCGTCCAGTCCTTCATCTCACGCGCCTCCCACGACTCCTGGGACCTAGACGACGCCGTAACAGATCTCTCCCACGCAATTACCAAATTGCCCTCACAGGATACCTCAATTATTCCCTCCGAGGACGACGAGGAGATTGTGAACTCCGTCGTCGAGGGCGTCACGCCCTCCTACGCGCTGGAGTCCCGCCTCGGCGACTGTCGCCGTGCCGCGGCGATTCGGCGCGCGGCGTTGCAGCGCCTGACGGGGCGGTCGCTTGAGGGGCTGCCGCTGGAGGGGTTTGATTATGACTCCATTTTGGGGCAGTGCTGCGAAATGCCGGTGGGTTATGTTCAGATTCCGGTGGGGGTGGCGGGGCCGTTGTTGTTGGATGGGTTTGAATACACTGTGCCGATGGCCACGACGGAAGGGTGCCTTGTGGCGAGTACCAATAGAGGGTGCAAGGCCATCTATGCTTCTGGTGGAGCCAGCAGTGTGGTTTTGCGGGATTGCATGTCGAGGGCACCTGTTGTTAGATTCTCCACTGCCAAGAGAGCTGCTCAGTTGAAGTTCTTCCTTGAGGATCCTCTCAATTTTGATACCTTGTCACTTGTTTTCAATAGGTTTGATTTTTTGAACTCTTTAGAGTGTGTTCATGAGAATTAATCATCGGTGATGCCATGAAAAAAGTGTTTGTTTTACCTTGAAAAATAATTGATTATTTCTGGTCATGAAGCTAATCCAAACACACTATTAGTTAATCATTCAGGGGTCAGTACGTATGTATCTTAACTGCATCTTTGCATTCACGTTAAATCATGTTGAAATATCAGCTAACTTGATTTTAGGTAAGTGTTCATGTGTTTGTTTGGTTGCATATTGAAGAATCGATTCTGAGTTTGAAGAATTTTAGATAGTTTTGTCGATAAACAAATTTGTAATGAGTACGTTCACTCAGACAAACTAAATGAATTTTCTGTAGTTTAAGGATTAATATTTGATGTTAATTTTTTTAAAATGTTAGGGGAGAATTAAAGGCGTGGTTTTCCTTTAGAATTTTGATTTGTTTCTGATAATTAAGGAGAGGATGTGTGGAGCAAAAATGGAGTATAGTGGACTGGTATTTAGATGTTGTTTGTGGGAGAATTTTATTTATTTATAATGAATTTTGGTGTTTGGTTTAATGGTGTTTCAGGTCGAGCAGATTTGCAAGGCTCCAAGGTATTCAGTGTGCTATGGCTGGGAAGAATGCTTATTTGAGATTCACTTGTAGCACGGGTGATGCCATGGGGATGAACATGGTTTCCAAAGGGGTGCAAAACGTTCTTGATTTTCTTCATAATGATTTTCCTGACATGGATGTTATTGGCATTTCTGGTAATTTCTGTACCCTTTCCCATTATGATGGATGAGATTTATTAGATCTTTCCCTTTTTTTTTCTTCTTATTTTTGTTTATTATGACTGTATCTTTGTTTTGTTAATCTGAATGATGTCACCAATGCCGTTTACTTTGTTATATGCTACTATACACATCCTCTATTTGCCTCCTTTCATTGACGTAATTGTTTCTTTCATGAAAAGTGGTCCAATCATATTATCTTAATTCTTTCCGTATTGTCTTTGACGTTTTAGCTACTCTTTTTTTTTTTTTTATCTAAATTGTTTTGTACTAAGGTAAGCTTTCCGTATCATATTGACGCGTTAGCCTATTTTTATATTTGTTGTATTGTATTATATTGTAATGTATTATATTGTTATAGGTATTATCTGATTTTAACAGGAGACTTGTGTCGTATATTGGTGTTATTGTAGACGTTCATTATACAGGTGGTGTTATCAAGTTGAATTCTTTTCAGAGATTGATTTGTTTCTTCTATCTGCTCTTTGCCAAAGGGGTTAATGTCAGTGATATGTACGCAATTTAATAATATTTGTTAGAGTACTGAGTAGTCATATTTTATTACTTTGTTGCTTAATTATGAACTATGAACCGTAAACATGATGCTAAAAATTGGGACTGTGCCAAACTCTTGCATTCCTCACCAATTTATTTAAATTTCTCGTTTGATCAGATTTCTACCTAGTATTTATCTCTATCGTGTCAAATCCAGTTTGGTATTCTCAGTCTTTCAGTAACTTGCTTGTTGGTTTATTTGATTTGATGCCTATAATCAGGGCATGCTGAAATTGTTTTATTGGGAAGATTAGACCGAAATGTGATGGTTGTATACTGACTTGATCCTTTAGGAAATTATTGTTCGGACAAGAAACCTGCTGCAGTGAATTGGATCGAGGGACGTGGGAAATCAGTTGTTTGTGAAGCAATTATCAAAGAAGAAGTGGTCCAGAAGGTATTGAAGACCAACGTGTCTGCCCTGGTGGAGCTTAACATGCTCAAAAACCTTGCTGGTTCTGCTGTCGCCGGTGCTCTTGGTGGGTTTAACGCCCATGCTAGTAACATTGTTTCTGCCATCTTTATAGCCACTGGCCAGGATCCAGCTCAAAATGTTGAGAGTTCCCATTGCATAACCATGATGGAAGCCGTCAATGATGGGAGGGACCTTCACATCTCAGTGACCATGCCTTCCATTGAGGTGACTTGACCCACTCCATCTTTTCTTAGACATTATTACTCTTGTATAGTTGGTTTATTTTCCAATTCAATAGCTAAGGTTTATATGATTCATTATTGTGCTCTCAGGTGGGTACTGTTGGGGGTGGAACTCAACTTGCATCCCAATCTGCTTGCTTGAATTTACTTGGTGTGAAGGGTGCAAGCAAGGAGTCACCAGGATCAAACTCAAGACTCCTGGCCACCATTGTTGCTGGATCTGTTTTAGCAGGAGAGCTGTCTCTGATGTCTGCCATTGCAGCAGGGCAGCTAGTGAACAGCCACATGAAATACAACAGATCAAGCAGAGATGTAACCAAAATATCATCATCTTGAGGTCAAGGACGTGGTTGCAGTCATTAATTGTGGACTCTAGAATAAATAAAAAATTGAGGGTAAGTGGAATTTGGGAAGGAAAATGGAGAAACATTAGATTAGATTGTTGTCATCCACGTTTGGCTGTGCATTGCTGTCTGTGTAGATCTTTTATTATTTGGAGAGAGGATAGGAGAATTCTACTCTACATGTTCCCTGTCCCCTTCTGGATCCCTCCTTTCTTTCCTGTATACTTTTCGTTGCTTGTTCTGCCGAGCCATTGAGTGGGTGTTAACACTCTTTTTTCTCCTCAACCAAGACATTTGACGTGTTGTATTGTAATTCTTTTCCCCTATATAATATCCTTAACATATCTATCATTGTCTTGTCTTGTAGCCGAATGGGTTGATGAATGTTCTCTTCTTGTCCGCTAGTGCCCATCAATTTAACTTGACCGGTCTTTTTCATTATTCACTAACTCTAGTCCTATTTATACGATTTTCTTTCAATCACTTTATAAGAATTCAAATAATTTAGTTAATTTAATTGGTAGTAGTATAACCTTGTCAACTTTTTCAGTATTGAGATCCCATTATTTTTAGTCCTTATATAATTAATGAATGTATTTCTATTTAAGGGCATTTTCGTAAGAATATTAACTAATGCAATAGATAATTTGGGGAAGGTCTTATAAAAAGGATTTTTTAGAAAATTTTACAAGAGATTTTTATAAAAACCCACTAGAGGCAGTGTATTACTATTTAGTTTATTTGCATGATAGAGACTTGAGATTTTTGCCATTATCATTTGCAGTTTATGATAAATCTTAAAATGACGCATCATGCATATGATTATAAAATACCAAATAACAATAAATCAGAGTTGTGATTGTGTGTACTTGTTGGGTCATTACTAAATCAAAGAAAAGTTAGAGAAGATGAAGGAACAAGATGTCAGAGTCTTCCTCTCTATTACTTATTTAGATATTGGCAGCCTTCAGCGATGAGAGCATTATGGCTCTTAGAACTTAACCCCAGTATATATAGGCTAGAGAGAGAACCTAGCAAAAACCTAATCAACAGTGTGTCTGATGGGTCCACCCATCATAGAAGCCCAGTCAAACACTAATACTTGCACTGTTGTCCAACTAGGCCCAATACCAAAAGATGTTATAAACCCAACTCAACATGATCACAATGGATCAATCAAATAGTAAAAATTGGAATATCCATTAACTCAATTAATTTAAAATACAAAACTTATTAATTAATATTGTCCACATAAAGGAAATTTTCTAACATTCTCCCACTTGGGCTATATTAATCAATTTAATATTATTTTCAAAATCATTTTATTTCTAAAATGACTCTATCGGGTTAATAACTGAAATTCATCTTATATGGCCACAATATTGAAAAACAATATTCCAATTTTAGCATCTCAAAACAATTCAATCCAACATAAACCCATCATAGGAACATGGCGATCAATATACCGAAAATATCATAGCATATGACCTTCCATACTCACATACAATGAGTATTACATCTTCATGAATTAGGGCCTAACAGTGTAGTAAGAATTAGTGCCAAAAAGTGATCAACAATGTAACACACTAATTCTTATCGGTCCTCAATGTAATTTCTTAACAACATGAAATTACATTAATGCAATTTCCAAACAATATGAAATTACACTTTTTCTGATGCAATTTCTCAACAAAATGAAATTACATCACCGTAATTTCTAAATAACATGAAATTGTCTTTTCAATCCAATTTCTTAACAACATGAAATTGAATTAACGCAATTTCCAAACGACATGAAATTGCTCAGGTTATACAAACCAACATGTCACAATACAACATGAGATCTCAAAATTTGTGACATCAAGATATCTTTAAGCTCACGACATGCTTAAAGACATTATTTATACATATATTTCTCGATCGACATAAGAAAAACAATAATGATGATCATCAATAAAATTCAAACAAAAGTCACAAAATAATTATCAGTTTGTATACAAAAGTGACTCAAAAAGCAAACTGAATATAACTCCCAGTGATCAAGGGAATCCAAAGAATCTAAAACATTCAAAAGCAAGTCTCTATAACTCCCACTAATTAAGCTCACTACATGAATATAAAGTACTCTTGTTCTACACACAAAAAAGTTATCGAAACAAAGCAAGTCATTACAACAAGGTCAACAAAACAATACATCCCCTTTGGACAAAATGCACATATATACCAAGGTTTAACCGAGGACAAAGCCTTAGACAGATAAATCAATGAGCATACACTGGCTTCAGAGAACTATCCCCTTTGGGCAGATAAATCACCTAGACCAATGCACCTCCAATAACACCTCCAATAACTTTATTATAGACAAGCTTCCAATTAAAACACACAACAATCCCCTTTGGGCAGGAAATTGCATGAAATAATCAGAAGTATTCTTCAAATTTACAAAGAAATTTCCATGACTAATAAATTTTTGGCAACAACAAAATAATTTATATATCATAAACCCCCCTTTGGGCAAGAAATATAATATACAATTTTTTTTTTATCACATGAAGATTTAAACAACAAGGAGAATTACATATAATTATAAAAATTCATCCCCTTTGGGCAGACAAACTTTTAAATTATACATATTTCTCCATAATTCCACATGTAATTTTTAAAAATAATTTATCCCCTTTTAAAAATAATATATCAACAACAATGGCCACCAACATGAAACACTTCACAACATGATTTTTTTTAACATGAAACACTTCACAATATGTGTTTCTAATAACATGAAACACTTCACAACATGTGTTTATAGCAACATGAAACATTGTTATTCATACCATCAAAAAAAAAATTTAAAATAATAAGTGAAACCAAAAGTGGAGTCCAATACACACAAAAAAAAAATGCCAATATCCGAAAATGGGGTCCAAAATATCGGAAGACTAAGTCCATGTAAGTGTGAAAACAATGAAACAAACTCATATATACAATAACACAATACCGCAGTAAGGCTTGCACATATAGCATGGTATAAACAATACCAATTACAAAATCCATATTAGTTAACCAAGTTTATTCAAATACGAAATAACATAGAAATTAAGGGCAAGACTTTAGTACTTTAAGCTCACATATACAAAACATTAGCAAATAACAATTAATTCGAGAGCAGCATAACTGTGCAAAGATAATAATAAATGACTTTAATTCTCTTATTAAAGTGAAATCAGAATTTAATTCACTAATAAAGCCAATATTAGGCACAATTTCTGGTTCTCCAAATTCATGCAACAATAAATGCACAAGACTTTAATAATTATTTCACGGAAATTAAAAATTTCAAAATAGCTTAAAATTTTCACAAAAAACAAAAGCAACTTGTACCACAGTGTCAACAAATTCATTGAAACTAAAACTTCATGTTTACGAAACAATTTTGTTGAAACCAAAATAATTTATCAGATAAGAATAGTGAATCAAAATTCAAATCATGAACAGTGTCATGAAACTAAACAAAATTGAAATAATTATCAGCAATAATTATAAAGTGAAAATTATCAAAAAGGAAAATGCACCAAGACATATTCATAGTGAAGTTAACTAACATTATAAATTATTTATGAGCAATAACAAAAACAATTAAATATCATAAACTCTCCTTTGGGTAGAGAATATAATATATAATTATTTTTCATCAATAAAATTTATCCTCATGTAATTTATTATTATATATTAAAAAACCCCGGTATTTAACATATAATAATTATTAAAACAACAACAAGAGCTCATAAACCAAACATGTTCAAACAACATGAAACACTTTTTTCAACATGTGTTTCTTGAGATTATTGCATTTGCCAATTAAAAAAAAAATCACTTATTGTCAACCATAATTATGCAATTGATTTAATGTGCAATATAAATATGTGATTATAATTGTCTCCCTAGTGCGGTTATAAAGGAACCGTAATTATAATTGCAAGTCAGTGATGGAACAATCACACTTTTATCTCTTATGAATGAAATGTGTATTGGGTTCCCTTGTTTTTTAAAAATAAAACGGCATGAAGATTTAAACTAATATAATTTTATTATAAAATAAATAGATTTAAATTTCAACAGCAAAAGAAGAAATTGTCCACGTAATATAATTGTATTTAAAATTTCAATAGGAGACGTGTGGTCAACTTACCGGCTTTGCATAAAAAAAAACTGCCTTGCAAAAAACATACTAAAAAAAATTGTAACAACCTATAAAAAAGATTACACGGCTTGCATTAAAAAAGATAACTGCCTTGTAACAAATATATTAAAAAAAAATGTAACAACCCATAAAAAAAAATACACGGCGCGTGCCTTTGCAAGTTCCGCCAAAGATATTCGCCAAATATCACATTCATTCACATGGTTATCTTGACCAACATAACAAGGCTGATGCCCTCATGTTTTTATTTTAGTTTTTTATTTAAGATTCATGAAACAAAAAAAAAAAAGCAGATATCATGTAAAGCTATTAACCGTATCTAATACCATACTACTTACAGCAATGTTATAAACCATATATAAAATTATGATGTACAGGTGTACATCTAACAATGTTCCAATCAATAACATGAATTCTATAATCATATACATAAGACTCTGATACCAAATGATAAATCTTAAAATGACGGATCATGCATATGATTATAAAACACCAAATAACAGTAAATCAGAGTTGTGATTGTGTGTACCTTGTTGGGTCATTACTAAATCAAAGAAAAGCTGGAGAAGATGAATGAACAAGATGTCAGAATCTTCCTATGATTCTTGGGACTTAACCCCAGTATATATAGACTAGAGAGGGGACTTAGCAAAAACCTAATCAACAATTGAATATCTATTAACCCAATTAATTTAAAATACAAAATTTATTAATTAATATTGTCCACGTAAAGAAATTTTTTTAACAGTTTAAACTTAGTAAGATGTTTAACATCGGTGTTTGAGGTATTTCATTAGCAAAATGCTTCTTCAGTATTAAAGCACAAGAATCATCACTTAAGCAAATTATATTTGTTTACGAAAAGATTCAACAAAATAAATGTATTTATTCTTACAAAATTAATTATTTTTCCTATACTTTAATTTCTATGTATTATTAGTGTAAAAAATTATATACTGTCAACCAATTAAAAATTAATTAGTTTGACTTTTAGTGTAATTATTATTAAAAATAATAAATTTATCATATATAATAATTTCTTATTGTATTATAATATAAAAAATCATTATATAACATTGCACATAAACTATTTAGCCTATGTTTGCAAAACTATTATTGCCCAGTCTCTAAACATTCGTTGAATCCAAAGATAAAAAGACTTGTTTCTGTGGAGAGTATTTGAATCCTTTCTAAATACACCCAAACATACTTCTTTTTATTAACCTTGCTGATTAAAAAAAATACTTATTTTTTAATAAGCATATTATCAGAAATTATTTTTGATATGTTTTTAATGTAATTATTATAAAGGTCAATAACTTTTTATATACTACAGTTTCTGATTATATAATAATGTAATTTTTTACAGGATTTAATACATAAACCATTTGCTATCAGAGAAGGAGAAATCCCCTAAATAGGTCATAGAGGATGGGCCTTCAGCCCAAGTGATGATAAAAATGAAATTTTGGTTCGAAATAGATAGCAGCTCTAGAGAAATCTCATTTTCACACTTGACACTCGCTTAGAGAGAGTAGGAGCCAGAAAACTGCTGCTTCTCGACTCACTTTTGAACTTCAAAACTTAAACCCTAGTTCTCTCTCTTGTCTTTCTTCTGCATCTTCAACCATGTCAGCGATGCTGGTACGTTCATTCTCTCTCTCTCTGCTCTGTTACGCGTTTCCGTAACCTAACCTAACTTAACTCGTTGTTGTTGGAAATGGTGTGGGATCAAACAGCAACCTCAGATCATTCTGCTGAAGGAAGGCACGGACACTTCCCAAGGGAAGCCACAGTTGGTGAGCAACATAAATGCCTGCACCGCCGTCGCCGACGTCGTCCGCACCACCCTCGGCCCTCGCGGCATGGACAAGCTAATCCACGACGACAAGGGAACCGTCACCATCTCCAACGACGGCGCCACCATCATGAAGCTCCTCGACATCGTCCACCCCGCCGCCAAAATCCTCGTCGACATCGCCAAGTCTCAGGACTCCGAGGTAGTAACTTCCTTTCGATCTCATGCAATGCCACTGCTTTTTAAGATCTTTTCACGTTCGCTTCATTCATATGCTTTAAATCATGCAATTGAAATTTTTGTTAGTAAATGAACTATTGTATTGTTCTGAATGTGAATAAAGGTTGGCGATGGAACCACCACTGTGGTATTGCTTGCAGCTGAGTTTTTAAGGGAGGCCAAGCCTTTCATTGAAGATGGTGTTCACTCACAAAACTTGATACGGAGCTATAGGACGGCCTGCTCCTTGGTACAGAGCTATCTCTCCAATTTTATTTATTTATTTATGCCTTGTTTGAATAAACTTCTATATAAGCATTTATAGGAGACGAAATTTACAAGTTAAAAGGAATTGAGTTTCTTTCTTAAGTTAAAATTAACTTATGCACCTAACTTTTGTAAAAGTTCTGTTATCCATAACTTCTCCAGAAGTTGATGTGCATAAGTTTATTTTAGCTTATGGGAGAAGTTCGATTTATTTTACCTTTTTATTTTCTCTTATAAGTGCTTATGGAAATGTTTATCTAAGCGGGGCCTTACCTATAATGTTGAATACTGTAAGTGGAAGTATGTTCTTGATTTGTCACATTATGTTTGTCCTTTTTAATTATTGGTGCAGGCTATTGAGAAGATTAAAGATCTAGCTGTTAGCATAGAGGGGAAAAGTCTGGAAGAAAAGAAAAGCTTGCTTGCAAAGTGTGCTTCTACCACTCTTTCTTCGAAGCTTATAGGTGGAGAAAAGGAATTCTTTGCACCCATGGTTGTGGATGCTGTAATTTCAATTGGGAATGAAGACAGGTTGAACATGATTGGAATAAAGAAGGTACATGTGTTGGTTCTTTTGCAATCTTGTATCTGTGTGCTGTATTCTCTCTTTTACGTTGGTGATTATATGATGTGTTTTTAATAGAGGAAAATTTAATGGCAAAAAAAAAAAATGCTAAAAATGGAGGACCAAAGATACTCTTACACAAAAGTACTATAATAAATAAACCAAAGAAGCTCTTCAATCTGGTAGGCTATCCTATCACTTTGTATATGTGTGTGCATGGCTCTGTGGTTGGAGTTAGTGTTAGAAATTGCTGTCTGCTTCCTTTCCCAGTTTTGAAGTTAAGATGACCTGACCAAAAGAGTTGAACATTGTCTTGAGAAAAGGGTAACTTAGTCCCATAATCACCCCCCCGCGGTTAAAGTGACAATTATTTATATAAGAGTAAAAAGAATCATCATCATCATCTATTTTAGTGCCCCCATCACCCCAAATAAAGCCTGCCTAGTTTTTATAGTATTGTAATTAGATTTTTTGGGCTTCCACTTCTCTTCAAATATGGTAAAGTAGATGCGTTTTATTTGTTTTCCATGTTCTATAATAATGTTTTCTGGAATTTTAAATGTGTGGATGAGTATTTGATAGCCCAAATGATGTGATAGAAAGTAGAAACATTCAACTAACCAAAATGGTTACATATGAAGATCAAGGAGTGTTACTGTCATGCAGGCTTTTGTTTTTATGGTTAATGTTTAATTACATGTTAATCAATTTTGTGTTAGTATTTACAAATTTATTTTGAAAACCAATCCTGGAGACTCAGGTTTTCTTCTACAGGTTCCTGGGGGTACCATGCGGGACTCATTTCTAGTTAATGGTGTTGCCTTCAAAAAGACATTTTCATATGCTGGGTTTGAGCAACAGCCCAAGAAGTTTCTCAATCCAAAAATACTATTACTAAATGTTGAGTTGGAGCTAAAATCTGAGAAAGAAAATGCTGAAATAAGGTATTTTTAAAATATATTTCTGTTTCTTTGATGATGCTGAAATGGGATCTTAGTGAAGGATTGCTTACTAAATTGGAGTTCCTTCTTTTTTTCTTGTTCTCTACAGGTTATCAGATCCTGCGCAATATCAATCAATAGTTGATGCAGAATGGAACATTATTTATGATAAGTTGGATAAATGTGTCAGCAGTGGTGCCAAAGTTGTTCTTTCACGATTGGCTATTGGTGATCTAGCTACACAGGTTTTGATCATCTTTTTAATAATGAAATCTAATTTTCTTCCATATTCTTGGATTTCTTTCAACTGTTCATAAAATATTTGTTTCTATTGATAATATGCAAAGTGTTTTGTGTGCCACCTCCTTCCCGGATGGTTTCCTGGTACATTTTGCAAGGCCTCTTATGTAATAATGAGCTTTTATTCATTTTTGCATTTTCTATTCTTTGTCAACTTTAATTTTTTTATGCATCAAGTGTAGATTGACACCCTTATTAATTGTTCATGATAATGGTCGAAAATTACTCCTACCGTGTTAAAAACTTTCAGGGATATCAACCATAATTAGTTTTTTAAAAATAATTTTCCTTTAAAACAGTATTTTGCAGATCGAGATATTTTCTGTGCTGGTCGTGTAGCTGAAGAAGATCTAAAAAGGGTTGCTGCTGCGACTGGTGGAACTGTACAAACATCTGTGAATAACGTTATTGATGAGGTTGCTCATTGCTTGTGTAACTATGTTGTGATTTGCTCTTTTTTGTAATTTTATGCATTACAACTGAGCTTCTTGTGATTTATTTGCTTGAAGGTCCTTGGAACTTGTGAAGTTTTTGAGGAAAGGCAGGTTGGAAATGAGAGGTTCAATATTTTCAATGGATGTCCATCTGGCCAAACAGCCACCATAGTTCTTCGTGGTGGAGCTGATCAGGTCTGTTAGATGCTTTGCTGTGCAATAACTATTTATGTAATTTGTAGTTGAACTCATATAATAGATCTGCTAATCTTGGGCTTAAATTTGATATTTGCTATTTTCTTACAGTTCATAGAGGAAGCAGAGCGAAGTTTGCATGATGCAATCATGATTGTTAGGAGGGCTTTGAAGAATTCAACAGTGGTTGCTGGGGGAGGTGCAATAGATGTATGTGTCTGAAATTTGTAGGTAGATATCCCTGAATTATATTAGTCAATTTGTTGGAAGTTAATATGTGGTTCTTGTGGGTAGATGGAGATAAGCCGGTATCTGAGGCAGCATGCACGTACAATAGCTGGAAAGTCTCAACTTTTCATTAACTCCTATGCAAAAGCTCTTGAGGTAACTGTTTTGGAATTTGAACACAATCCATACTTGTTTGTTATTCTAGTATTTATCCATTCAACTTTGTTGGTAACACAAGGCAATGCCTGTTTGACACAAGTGGTGGTTTGTTTCGGCACTAATGATGAATTGATGATCTCCATCAAGAACATCTCAGCTTAATGGTCTAAAGTTCAAACTAATAGGATACCTAGCCATCAGCAATGTGTTTCTTATAATTTTTTTCTTCCAAATCTAATGTTAATGCCATTAAAAATATTTCTTTTAGTCGATCCACATATAACAAAGCATAGCAATTATGGAAAACCTTAAGGATGGTTCTCACTTAGACATTTTGTCCAATGATCAGGAACTGTTCAATCATATGCCTCATTTCTGTATTGGGGAAGGGTTGGGAGAAATATCCTTTTGTGCGTGTGTTTTACATGGTGCAATTCAACATGAAATTCCCATGTTAATATGGTCCTTGATTTAACATTGTAAAACTAGAAGTGCTTATTGCATTTGACTATTTGAGACATTAATTGCTGTACTGGATGTTGGAGGTCTGTGAGCATGGGATTATCAAAGTCTTTTATAGGGCTATAGCCTATAACTGTTTCTCTCATTAGATGTCTTGAAACTGCATTCCTAAGTATTTGGTCTTGCATGAACACTTAGGTACTGTAAGAAATGTGACATGAAGGGTATGGGATAATGTTCTTCCGCTCAGAGTATAGTTTCTTGATTGTTTATTTATGCAAAAAGTTATGGTATTACTGCAGGTTATACCTAGACAATTATGTGACAATGCCGGATTTGATGCAACTGATGTGCTGAATAAACTAAGGCAGAAACATGCACTTCCTTCTGGTTGGTTGGCCATCTTTTTGTATGCATGTGGCATGCTTGCTTACATTTATGTATTGTATGATTACTTGAATGCATGCTGACATATACTTATTTGTCTGCTTGTTACAGGTGAGGGGGCACCATATGGGGTGGACATAACCACTGGTGGAATTGCTGACTCGTTTGCAAACTTTGTCTGGGAGCCTGCAATTGTGAAGGTATCTGCCTGCATTTATTTGCACAATTATATATCTTGTTTCTGATGTTTTATGTGGATGGTGTTTAAGTAAGTTAATAATTTTGCAGATCAATGCTATAAATGCTGCAACAGAGGCTGCTTGCCTTATCTTAAGTGTGGATGAAACAATTAAAAATCCTAAGGTAAGGCTAGTTCTGTTATTGTATATCACATGAGGATTGTGGTTCTGCTCTTAGCTTATTATCAGTATGATATCATGTATTTTTGAATTACACTTTTATTTTCTCTGTTTGGGCTCAAATCTTTTGATCAGGGATTTTGTATTTTTGAAAGGGTATTCTATATAAATTTGCCTTTGGATAGGTGCAGCAACACATCAAGAATTCTCTGCACAAATCCTCTTGCAATTCAATTGTTTTACACTTGTCTCTTTTAAGCAGTTGAGGAATGAGTACTAGTTTTCATGGTGCTTTTTCCATGCAAATTTGTTGTACTTGTTTTGAAAATGGTATCCTTGTCAATGTCGATTAGCATAATTGTGTGGGAATGGTCTCTGTCGATTAGCATATTATCGGGATCCTCAGTCTGTTTGGTATTTGTATTTACAATTTGGCCATAAGGACTGGGCTCGATCCTGATAACATTCAACACATCACTGGTATCCTCCTTCTACTCCATGTGAATGGGTTTTCCATGGTTTGCTAAGGAAAGAGACAGTAAGGACTTCATTTCTTACCTGAATTCTTTAAAGACAGGAATCAATATTTTCTTTATTCGAGATGTGGGAATGCCGTTATTGGTGGGCCTATGGGATGGGGATTTTTGCTTCTTTTTTGCTTTTACAAAATGACAGAAAAGAAAGTTCTCTCACACAATGTACCCCAAAATTTTAGTAGTTTTACAAAAATTATGTGCCTTTACCTTGTTTCCTATCAATAATTATTTTTAAAGTTTGACCCACCTTGTTTGGATTTGACTGCCATTGAGTTTTAGTGCAACTGCAGTCCATATACTTGAACTTGAGATACTGGTTAAGTTAGAAGTTGTCACCTATTTAAGGGACACACAGTGATAGAGGGAGCTTGTGGACAATTTTGGTATTGTTGCAATTGTTCTACCTGGATTTCATCTTGTGACTTTCTGAATTTTACATTGATTTTCAGAAATATGTTGTCTACTATAACTAGATCCTCTTTTATTCTGGCCACTTCCGTTATGCGGCTGTTTTTGATTCTCTATTTAACATGTGTAGTCTGAGAGTGCACAAGGAGATGCTGCTGCAAGTGCCATGGGCAGAGGTCGTGGAGGTGCATTCCGTGGTCGTGGACGAGGAATGCGAAGATGATTAGAAGAGCATTCTATGGGTTGAGTGTCTGTTCATTGTCTGTCTAATTCGTGAGGCCAATGCATGCTTGTTTCTGCTACTTGATGTTGCTAGAAGCATGCCGATTTTTGAACTTACAAATCATGAAATGAAAATGTAATGGAGATTCTGGGAATATCATCTGATCAACCTAAGATTTGCAGATAGCAATTTTCAAGCATTGTCTTTCTGACGATCATTTTATACATTGGGAGGGGTTCAAACTATCGCATGGCTGTGGAGGCAGGACTTGAGCTTCGTGTGAAATTTCGCATCTTGTTCTACAATTTTTAACTATATATTTATTGCTTAGTTTGCGTATAGTAAGCATGTCTACAATTTTCAACTATTTATTTATTGCTTCGTTAAAAGATTCAATCAGTTATTGAGCACGTAAAAATAGATTTATGGTTCATGCCGTGATAAAAATAGTAATAACATAATATTATAAAAAGCAAGGACTAAATTAACTTGTGCACATAAAAAGTACGGAAAGTTTATAAATGAAATGGACATATATATTTAAAGATTTGAGACTAAAATGATTGACAATTACTAATTTCTAGGACTATTGTTTTTTTTCTTCATAATTTTAGAGGCCAAAATGACTAGTGATTATAATTTCATAAACTAATCTCTTGACTCCTGGTATACTCTAGTGCATGAAAGATTTCATGGTCGGTTGCTTACTTTGGAAGCCCGCCACCAGTGAAAGACTGGATTAACACTCTTAATTTAGACAGTTAGAGCATAGCATTGACTATTTGGCAGTTTCTATTTGATTAAAACAAATATTTGGCAGTTTCTATTTGATTAAAACAAATAGTTGAATGAAAAAAATTGAAAATTAAAGAAGTTACGAAAAAATTAAACTGATTTTATGCTATTATATAGGGTCTATTAGACTTAATAGAAGAAACTACACAGTTTAAGTGGTTTCAGTTGTACACACCGAAGAGTGGTAAGAAATTAATCCTTAGATAAAATTGTTATGATTTTTCTATTTGTATCATTTAACACGGGGTGTGAAGAAATTACGCATCGTCAATTATCTTCTTTTTATGTTGCAAGAAATATCAAGGTCTATGGAAGAGGATATATCAAGGCTCGACTTTATACTTCACGCTGCAAATGAAAAAAAAAATACTGAAAAGCATCACACACCCTAAATGAGGAAATTTTTGTATGAATTTTCCTTCAGATTATGACACCTAGCAAGTATTTTTTTAAATTTTTTTTTGTAAATGAGAAAACTAATAATTAAGGATTAAAAATACCAAAGGAGTATGTACTACATGAGCATTGAAAATTTGTTCCTATATAGTGGTTTTGACTTTTGAAGCCTCACACTATTGCATAGTGTATGAGCTAGAAAATTGAACTTTGGTTTTCTAAAATGATTAATGAGACATTGGAGACAGTAAAGGAAGTAGCCAACAAAAATTAAACAGCAATATTAATACGGTCATCACAAGATGAAGATTTTGAAGAAACAAGAATCCTCAGAACTACAATCTTGAAATGATTACAAATATTCTGCAAAACACTGATTCAATACATTAGCAATCAACTTCATAGTCAAAAGCATTGCAAGACAAATCCATATCTAATAAAAAGAGATCACGAAAATTCCATTATGCTACAATTCTAAATCTCAATCCTGTAAGCAGAGTGGTGACCTCATCAGTTGCTTTGGCTTCTACAGGAATGGGGGCAATATTACCCATCGACGAGGATACCTAGGTCTCCCTTCCTTTCCATCAAATAACTAAAGGTTCATAAAAAAAAGAAAAAAAGATTAGACACATGATTCATATGATTATAAGATGCAAAAAGGGGAAGAGACTAGTAGTATGTTTGCGAACACGTTTTACAACAAACAAATCATGTCCTTAATGTGAAAAACATAAAAGCTAGAGCTAGTAGCATTCATTTTGATGTGAAAAACCACATCCCTGATCCGTCTCCAAATTCACGTTATACTATACGATATGGTTTCACCCCATACAAATGATAATTTTATTAAAAAAAATGCAAAATCCAAATCCAGTTGACCTTGGCATAACCAAGCAATAAACATTATATTCTTACAAGGAGCAGTGCTTTTTGAATCCATATGTTTAACTTTAACAAACAACATGATGGTGTCTAAAAATCAAGTTAGCCACAAACCTTTTGAAATATCAAAAGCTAAGGAGACATACACATACCTTCTTTAAACGCCTGTGCTTGGCCAAAGCCCAATTGGTCATGATAAAAGTAGCAACCACAAGGAAAATGTAGCCTGCAACGGTTTGTGTTGCAATGTTGAATCCCAGCCACTGATAGATCTCAGTTGTATAATTTGCACAGGTAACAATATTGAAGAGAAAGCCCCTTGGTATTTGGTATCCACCTTCACCACCAGGACTACGAAGATTCTTCAGAATAATATGGCAATAGAAATTTGAAATTTGACAAAGTATCCCAAATCCAAACCCAATCTTCATTTGGAGGTCGTTTACAGGGGTATATAAAGGGTGGTTCACATAATAAGCAATATAGGAGCCAAAGGTCCAGTAATAAGCACAGTTACGAAACA
>PYAF01005569.1:1527756-1542901 GCA_007407185.1 Glycine tomentella
CTGAATACTCAAACATTTGGCAACTACAGTTAGCTCTCAACTCAGAAAGGTTTAATGTGACAACATACGCCTTTTGGTCATCCTCAAATTTTGCAACCCTGAATATGCTATTTTCTCCATCTTCTTCAATTCTGTTGGCAGTATAAGCAAAAGTTTCAACTAGCTCTTCTTGAAACTTTGAAAATATTTTCCGCGTATAGAGATTAGCAGCCTGCTTCTCCATCGGGGACGGTGTCTTCAGAACAGGGGTGGTACAAATTGTCTCATAATCTGATTCTAATTCTTTTTCAAACCAGCACTCCAAAGCTTGTTCATACTGCCTAAAGAACAGTGGTAATGTTGTCTGGTGGTTGACAAAACCATAAAAACAAGAACCATCAAATCCTTGATTAGGAGATATTGCTGCAAAAAATGAATCACGAAAATATGCTGGAACCCATTGAGCACGAGCACTGTACAAGGACTGAAGCCAATCATTTTTTGTGAGTTCATATTTATTGATGATAAAATTCCAAGATGAATCAAACTCCTCAATTGTTTCCGTCAGATTAATACAATTATAAAGTTCAATCTGAAAATTTGGATGCATGTTGCATACATGGGCCAACTTTTCATGGCCTTCTCGCAAGACATGCCATTTGCTTATACCGTGGCGTGTTTGAGGAAAAACTTGTGAAACGGCTGTCTGTATGGCTCTGTCTTGATCAGTAGTGATAGAGACAGGGTAACGGTCATTCATTGCTGTCAGAAATGTCTTAAAAAGCCACACAAAAGAAGCTTCAGAATCATCCAAAAGAAGTGCACAGCCAAACAAAATCATCTGACCATGATGGTTTACCCCAGTGAATGGAGCAAATGGCACTCCATATTGATTTATTCTGTATGTTGTGTCCAGAGTAACTGCATCACCAAAATGACTGTAAGAAGTCCTTGATCTTGCATCTGCCCAAAACACATTAGACATATGATTATCTTCATCAAGTTGTATTGCATAGAAGAAACCAGGGTTCTCAGCTTGCATTTTCTTAAAGTACTCCAGCAGGTTGTGAGCATCCTTCCCTAATGTCCTCTTTTGACTAGGTGGCCTAACAGCATAATTCATCATTGTAGGACTTTTAACCAGCTGATTTGTTTCAGCAACAGCAGCAGCTGCAGGAATATTCTTAGTGGGAATGCAATTCTTATCCATAGATACATACATCACACCACTTGGAACAAGCCCCACTCCTTGGTAAGTTTCAGGCATGGTTCTTCCAACACTAGAAAAGGGCTTACGTGGCCGAATATTATACACCTTACTAAGGTTACCAAGGGAATGGCTATGATCCTTAATAAATTTTGTAACAACCCACTTATTTTGACCCTTCTGCTCGATCCTAATCATTGCATTGCAGCTTTCAGGAGGCTTTCTTTTTGAATCTTCCCTGCCACACACAAACTCCCGGTACATATTTGCCCCATCAGCTGTGGAACGACCACCATGCAGGCCAGCTTTGCAGCTAAAACCCACTTGTTTGCCATACTCATTGTAGAAAGCCTTTGCAGCATCTTCAGAATCAAATTCCCTACCCACATATGGCTCAGAAACCCCAACCCGAACATGAGAACCAGAGTTGTTTTCAGCACTACTAACTCCACCTTCACTAGATTCAGCATTTCCATTGTCTGCCATAGCTTGATGGTCACTTCCTTCTCCCATGCTTATCACTTGTATGTAGCAAAAGTTGCATGCTTTAATCCTATCAAGTAGAAAGATGGGTTACCTTAAATTGCCAATGCACCAAGTAAACCAAAATCAAACAATGCAGCATTTCACCTCAAATATTCTCAATAATGGAATGTAGCAAAACTAAGACAAGAACCAGAAAAAGAAAAGAAAAAAAAAATGAGCTTCTTCAGGTTAAAAGAAAAATGTAATTTACCAAATTAAGGTTATATGAAGTGACACAAAAATAATTCTGTCCCATAAAAACTGAATCTTATTTAAAGTGTTCATTAACAATTCAAAACTGACAGGCATCATCAGAAATTTTACATAGCCAAAAGCAATGCTAACGGAACAAAAGTTCAATGTCAAATAGGTTTAAGCTAAGCACCATAAACAGCATAACTACAACACAAAGCTTTAATATTCAATTAATTATCACAAATAGGTCAAAACGCATACCTAGAGATGAAGTAACCAAAAGTTAAAAGCAATCAATAAAAACAGTAACGGTAACAACATTCATTGTAAAAGTTAAACGAGAAATTGGAAGTCATAACTTACAGCGACGAAAACTAAGTATGGCGCTAATAAAGCCCGTGAAATAATTAGAGTGCTCAATATCGGGGTTGAGGAATCCCAGAAACGCGTGAAAGGTGACAGTACCAAACGACGGCGTTCGGAGAGAGTTAGGGTTCCGCAACTCCGAGCGGTTGCAGAGTCGGAGGAGGAAGGAGCGTGAATGTAGTGTTGCATACGTTAGATATGAGTACACACATCATCGTTACCGTTTGATCTAAATCTAACGGTTATGATTCGTTTAGATCGAAATCTATTTTAAATGGTAACTTCCTTCGTTTTTTTGTCTTTTGTGGTGGGATTTCTCACGTGCACTGTGCACCATCCATCCATATCTGTGGGATCCACATAACATATACACCGTACATTCTGTTTATGATTATATTTTAGTATTTCACTTCTCTTTTTTTTTTTTTTTTTTTAAATATAGTTTTTGTGCTTGTCTAATTTCTATTTTTAATTACTTTTGTTTTTTAATAAGACATTGACAGGCAAACACCCGAAGAGCAACCCATCGTATATCACAAGTCAAATTTTATTATAAAAAAAAAACATTAATAGAGATGAAAAAACAGAGGAACAAAAGATATGAAATCAACCAAAAGGACAGTTGGGTAAATCTATTCTATCTTGAGAGAACGGATTTTTAACAAAGTTTGGAATAGTAAGTAGTATGTATCCCATCCTGTTGTATCATGGAACATGATATCAAAATTTGCAAGATGATCAACATACTCATTATCTTTGTAAAAGATATGTGAGATAACAAATTGAATGGAACAAGTATTTTTTTTTTTTTTTGAATAATGAAAGGAATGATGACACAACAATTAAAAACATAAGAGTGACAATAACTATTAAAATGCTCTTATTCAAGAAATAACTCCTAAAAGCTCCTTCATTCAATGATTAACTCTTTAAAATTAAATGTCCTCTTTTGAGAATAATTCTTAATAATACTCTCACAAGGGGGTGTTCAAGTAATAGGTACTTTTATTCTCACGATGAGAGATGAACAAATAATATTCACGTGAATATATGAGAAGCTATCTTATTTTCTATTCAAATTATTTTGAATTTCTAAAATTATTTCAAAGAATATTAAAATAAAATCAAACACATTTTTAACTATACTCATAAATAACACTTCTCGTTATAATAGTTCTCAATCTTAAAAGTATAGTATGATATCTTGATTGGAACAAATCCTCCTCGAGAACGAATCTCTTTCCTTTTTTAAAAGTTTTAGTTTTTACCCTTTTAATTTTATTTTTTATTACCTTTTCTTTTTTGCTTTTCACTCATAAATTTAATCAAAAAAACCTTTTTACACATAAAATAATGGCTATGTTCATTTAAGTGAAAACATTAGGATGATTTTTTTTCCTAGATCAAGGATTAAGAATGTTTCACACGATTCACTGTGTTAGAGTCTATTTTTTCCAGTGAATTTCTCCAAATATGAATACAATTAGTTGAATACAATTAGACTTTATACAATTATATTGATCCCGTGGATTATATGACATTTATTTTAAGATATAATATTACATTCTCAAAAATCATATTTACAAAATTATTATAATTAAGAATGTTATTGTCCTAGTATATATATAATAGCAATAGATAACATTATTTTCACTCTACCACCTCAATCTTATAATCTCACGTTTCCCTTTTTTAACTAGATTTTTACTATAAAAATTGTTAAAAATAGAATTATAGAATAATAATAATTACTATATATTATCATTATTAATATTTCCATCATTAAAGAAAGAGGATGAAATATATATGATAAAATAACAAAGAATTATATTCGTACATCTATTCCCTCTTTGATCTTAATTTTCCAGTTTGACCCTCATTTTCTTCCTAGATTTCTCTTACTTTTTCAAGATCTACTCTCTTTGAATAATTAAGAAAAAATGAGGTAGCTTAAAGAGAAATAACATCAGTGAAGGGTAGCTCAGTGGGATCAACCTCGTTATTATTTTGCACAAGAGTTTTGGAAAGCCTCAAGAGACTCCTGATTGGTAAAATAGCCTTGGCGTTAACATCATGCATGCTCCTCGCAAACAAGCACCTGCATGCCTCACTCGCCGCGCCAAAAAGCTCCACGTCCCTGTTATTCGGCCCCAACAAACAGTGCCCCAGAATCCTCAAAACCGGTTCCAACAACTCCCATGGCAGAGGAACCCTAGATTCCACCTTCCCCTTCTCCTTCTCTTTAAGCTCCGCCGAAGCATCAACGAAAACAACACTTTCTTCTTCAATGCTTCCTTCTCCATTATCATCCTCTTCGAAATTCTTGTACATGTCACCGTCTTGCCCCGCCCAGAGCTTACAAAACTCGCAAAAATCGATCTTTGAGGACACCGGCATGTGGGGGATTTTCGCGTAGAAGAGCTCCAGCGCCACGCCGACGATGCGGGCCCTACGTGTGGACCGGACGGTGCCGTATGGCTCAAGCGAAGGGGACACGACAGCGACGTTGAGTTCGGTGCTGGAGTTAATGTTCTTGTTGCTGTTAGGGTTTAACGCTTTTGGATCGTGGTAGAGGCTAGGTTGTGCCAGGTCGGGGATCGTGACGGACACGGCTTGCCCGGCGCGTGAGGTTGTTTCGTGCGCGTACAGGGCTAAGAGGACGGCTTCGAATCCGGCTTGGGGTTTCCGGTCGGCGACGCGGGAGAGGTAGACGCCGGCGATGATGGGGAGGAAGCGGAGGACGAGGAGCTGGAGGTCCGTGACTCCGGATTGGAAGGTGTCGTAGAGCCACCGGCAGAGGTTGTTGTCGCCGGAGCCGGAGTTGGGGCGCCGGAGGAGGGAGGAAATTTGGGAGTAGATTTCGGGGTTGGAGAGGAGGGAGGTGGGGGTGGTGATGGAGAGAGAGGGGACGATGGAGGATAGGGATTCGATCGCGGTTTGGACTTTTTCCGGGGAGTCTGCGGCGGAGACGGCGGTGGCTTCGTCGCCAGACATTGTGTCTGTTTGAGAGATTGAGAGAAGGTACGTTTTTTCTCTCGTTTCTTTAGCAGAGATGATTTTTAATTTGTCTGTGGAAGTTAGAGAAGCGTAACAGATGGAGCCAAAATAGGATCTTATATCTCGCTGCTACAAATGCTCATCATAATTCAATGGGAGTTTTTGTTTTTTGTTAATATATATATATTGGACAGAAGAAAACTCAAACCAAATAAAAATATGAGGAATAGGGAAAAAAATGTAAATTAAGATACATAATAATCCTATAAATAGAGTGAGATTAAACCTGTTATAAAATTTGATTGTATAAATACATTTCTAAATTATTGCACCATATCAAAATTCAGATCAAGATGGGAAAATAATGTATTCATTATTTCGTCTGTATCAACAATATTTCTAAGCTCATATGCGTTATGCGTCCAGTAGTGATTGCTTATTATAATCCATTAATACCAGACTTTGCTCTTAAGACCATATTAATAATTGGGAAGATTCAATGTTCAGTTGTTCTTTGGTGTAAAAAATAAGTCAAAGATACGAATTAATTAAAAAATTGTTGTTATTGAGAATAATTAGACTGGTATATATGCACGACGTACTGAATCATATAAATTATAATTAATATACTATAAATAAAATTTAATTATTCCAAAAACGTTTTTTTTATAGTAAACTTAACAATATTATTCTGATAAAAAAATTCTAGAGATGGCTCAGGCTTAGGGATTCACGTTCTCTGTACTTAGGTTCTATATTATTTATTTATTGTTAAATAAAGATTCGAATGGTTAGAGTACTGGAAAGTATAGTTGCTTTGTGATGATGCATCATATATTATATTCTTTGTTCCTTAGTTTTTACTGGTTGTTACACTTGGTCTCGAGAAACAGAATTTTTAATGGTTACATATATTTTAGTATATATTTTTAAATAATTTAAAGAATATTTTTTATCTGTTAAATTAAATATTAAACTATCTATTTTAACAAAAGAAGGGAGAGACAATGTAATTCTAGCATCTCTCAAGAATAGGAAACGTTATTTATTTTAAAGGTGCATTTCCTGATACAAATCACAAATGAAATGAACGTGATTTGTGTTTTCCGGAGTTACTTGGACATACAAACCAAGTATTTAATTCTGCAGCTATTATTATTAAATTTATCTTGTGCAGCCAGTTGAAATATTCATGTAATTGAATCTAGATATACTATATATGCATGAAATGTTTCATGTTCATTTGGCATAATTGAATCTAGAATTTTACTGTTTAGTTTCCCTGTTCTTATTTTTTTGTCGTCCCTTATTGGGGACAATGGACCTTATTAAGGCAGGCCTTGTTCACTTTTTATGCATTTATTTGTACACAACTCCCCTGTCTCTGGTTTGGGAAGAAAGTTAATTACAATTGCATATTGGGATGTGATTTGATTGTTGATATTATGGTAAACGCAATTTTTTTATATGAAAAGTCATTGCATTAAGTTTGAACTTTTCTTTTAAATATTCTTGTTCCTATTTAATGCAAAGCCACGTGATTATAGTTTCAAATATATAATTTGTCATAATATATTTAATATAGGATTCTTTAGAGTGTAAAAGAAATATATTTTTACTCAATACTTTCTTTTATCAGTTAGAGTGTAAAATAAATGTATTAAATAGAACGTAAATATATTTTTACTCTATCAATTAAGTTTGAACTTTTTCTTTTAAATATTCTTATTCCTATCAATTCTTTCTACTTTTTTTATATAGGATTATTTTTCTAATTATTTAATATATTTTTATTTTTTATATTTTGATTCTATCAACGCCAACGCCAGTTTTTAGCATATTTGTTGGCTTTAACACTCTAGTTTGTTAAAGAATTGCTTCATAACTTTAATCTTGCTGCAACGCATGATAAGCTAGAGTGAGGAACCATCATCCATCTAATTTAAATGCCTTAATATGCTTTGTGCAGTGTTTTAGATCTTTTTTTTTTGTAGGTAATCATTGCTTAGGTGGTATATTTGTTATGTGGTTAGCAATGTATAATTTTCTGTGATAATTGTTTGACATTAGTTCCTATGATTGTGACAGCTACCAGTAACCTGAAACAAGTTTATGTGAGTGTCCTTGAAGCTCCTAAATGGATTGAGGCATGACAGAGAAAGACTTCAAAATGAGGTAAAGTGGTCAAGATATCACATATTTTTAAATTATTTGTCGATTTGTCACGCCAATATAACAAATTGTCGAAATGCCACATGTGCTAATAGGCAAATTAGGTACATGATATGGCGGCTTTTTTTGCCATGTGATAGTCCAGTATTGGTTGTCTATTTTGTTAGAATGGTCAACGAATTAGGTGTTGACCGGCAATGTGTGATTGGACAGGGAAGCACATGTTGCAATTGAATACGTAATTTGGCATGACTGAAAACGAATTAGGTAGATTTAATTTGGTAAATAATACAATGAATTAGGTAAGTAAATTTGATACACTACCCAGCAAATTTAGTAGTATATATACCACAACTCTTAAAATCATCATACACATTATTATACCTTTAATCATTATTTTTATTACATCAAATCTTTAATTAAAATTTTTATTAAAACAATATTTACTTATTAAATCTTCAATTAATAATTTTATTTAATCTTACATTTTCTGTTTTTAATAATTATTTGTTTAATTATTTTTATTATTAAATCAAATCTTTTATTAAAATTATTATTACAACAAATCTATAATTATTAAATCTTTACTTCATATTTTTATTAAATCTTTTCAACTTTTTACTAAATCAAATCTTTTATTGTTTTTTATTAAATCTTTATAATTTATTTTTATTTAGTCAAATTTTTAATTATAATTTTTTATCAATATTACATAACAATATTCATTTAAATAAATTATTCTTTCAAAATTAACAATTCTAAACACACAAAATTTTCTATTATTATAATATATATTACAAAATTACTAATTATAAATTAACACTAAACATCATCTACCTTAATGTTTAAAATCATCCTCTAATCTAATGTTTAAAATCTCTAACGTAAATATTGTGTAATATCTATAACTACTTAAATATAAATTATATAGAAACTTTAAAATGTAAAAAAAATAACTTAAAAATTACTCACTAACCTTATCAACAAAGTTGACAAACAATGGAAGGAGAGAAAAGTGAGACAACAAAATGAGACATGGAGAAACAAGATTTTTTAAAATGACAGTGGGTGGGATGAGGGAAAAGTAAAGGGGAAAGGGTAAGAATTTTTTTTTTCAAAATGACACTCGGAAGAGGGTGGGGTGACGGAGACGTAAGGGAAAGGAGGCAAGCCGATTTTTTTTTTCAAAAAGGAGTCAAATTCGCTGGGCCTGACAGCGATCTATGTGGCATGACCCAATCCATTGCAAACTCAGGCGATTTACACCTGTCAGTGCCTATCCAGCCTAGCCCACTATGTCCCGCCACATGTCACCACCGAATTTGCTCTATCTGACAGCGAATTATCCTCCGTGACACTTCGATAAATTATTTCTTTAGCGTGGCATTTTGCTAAATAATTTTAAAAAGAGTGGTATTTTGACCACTGTTCCTCAAAATGATTATGTATTATAGGTCGTGAGATTATTATTTAGCATGAAAATAGGCAACAATATCATTAACCTCGAGGCCCTTAAGTTAATAATAGAGTTTTACTTTATACACTATAAGGATTTCTTATACACTATATAGCTATAGTGAAAATCCTAAATTGCCCTTATAATTATTTTGCTTAAATAAAAAAAGGTTTGAAAAACATAAGGCACTTCCTTTCTTTCTTCGGTTTCTTTTACTCTTGTTCTCCTCTTCTCCTAAGGCTGTCCATTCTCCAAACGGTGGTTCTCCGACAGCAAACGCAGGCGGTCCACATTGTTGGCCGGGGGTCATGGTTGGTATTGCTGGTGGTGGCTCCATTATCGGCGACGCGAAGAGGTAAGCATTATGTGCTTCTGTGCTGATTCGTGCTAGATTCGTGTTTTAGGGTATATAGTGTATCAATCGGATTCATTAATCCGTAAGTAGTAATGAAAGCGCTACGGATCATGTAATCCGGACGAATTGAGGTAATGGTTCATACGGATCCAAGTATCCGTGAAGAGGTTACGGATCATTTAATCCGTTCATACCATGGGAGGCCATTATACACATACGGATGCACTAATCCGTGGACATAAAAAAGGACATTACTGATCCGTTGATCTGTATTCACCCTGAGAAGCTTTGTACAATTACAGATCCGTTAATCCGTGCATAACATGGGAGCAGGCCACTATACACTTACGGATCCACTAATCCGTGGACACAAAAAAAAGCCATTACAGATCCGTTGATCTGTATTCACCCTCAGACACTTTAATTGTTCTTGAATTAGGTTTAAATGTGATTAATGGCTGTAGATTAGTTGCTTACAATGTGAATGTGTGTATATGGATGGTTTATTAGGAAAATAAGGTAGCATTGTACACTTACGGATCCTCTAATCCGTGCATACCATGGGAGGCCATTATACACTTACGGATCCACTAATCCGTGGACACAAAAAAAAGCCGTTACGGATCCGTTGATCCGTGTTCACACTCAGAAGCTTTAATTGTTATTGAATTAGGTTTAAATGTGATTAGTGGCTGTATATTAGTTGCTTACAATGTGAATGTGTGTATATGGATGGTTTATTAGGAAAATAAGGTAGCATTGTACACTTACGGATCCTCTAATCCGTGCATACCATGGGAGGCCATTATACACTTATGGATCCACTAATCCGTGGACACAAAAAAAGGTGAATACGGATCCGTTGATCCGTATTCACCCTCAGAAGCTTTAATTGTTATTGAATTAGGTTTAAATGTGATTAGTCCCTGTATATTACCTGGTTCAAATGTGAATATGTGTATATGGATGGTTTATTAGGAAAATAAGGTACCATTGTAGACTAGGTTGTGATTTATATGAATGATTGAAAATATTACATGTTCCTATAAGTTAATATTGAAGAAAGAGTTATAGCAGTATAAGTTAACATTTTCATTTTGCTGTTACTTGATATTGGTCAGTTGTGTATAAGCAATTTTTCATTAAGAGCTAAAGGAAATGAAAGAAATATATAGATGCATACTATGTGACCAATGGTATATATGTGAGTGTTATTTGTTTGTTTTAAGTTTATGCCTGAATTGAGTAACAATTGGTACAGATTATGGCAAGAACGAGAGGCGGATTGGGTCGGCCTGTAGAGGGGGGTGAACACCGTAGGCCGACGACTTCCGCAAGAAGAGAACGGGAAGCTGAGATTGCTCCTAAGGCACCTGTTGTGGTTGAAGGAGTGACGGAGGTAGAAGATGTACCAGTGCATGAGGATGATGGTAGTGAATCTGAAAGTTTCCCAGGTGGCCCAGAAGATCTTTCGGTGTTGACAGATTATGCTAACCATATAGCAGTGAGAGTGTGGACCGGAGAGGTAACGAGGGTTTTAACTATCATTTGCTTAATAGTTAATTGTGTATGTATGTATTTGTTGTAAGTTAGAAACATTTTTTCCAGGAGCGGTCAGAGTTAAAATTAGCATCCCACGGCCGTAAGGTAGCAAAGTTGGGAAAGCCAGCTCTGGAGATTGAAGGTTTAGTTGCAGCAACCGGGTTAAGCCCGTTGATATCTACTTCCGTGGACACTGGTGACAGGGGATTACTTTCTGCCTTTGTGAAGCGGTGGCACCCCGAGACCAGCAGCTTCCATTTTCCCATAGGAGAGCTGAGCATCACATTAGATGATGTAGCAGCATTCTTGCATCTCCCCATCCAGGGAAACTTCTAGACTTTTGATAACATTGACGTGGGGGAGGCGATAACACTCATTGTTGAGTTGTTGGAGGTATCACTTGAGGACGTGAGAGCTGAGACAGAGCAATGCCATGGGGCATATGTGCGATTGTCTTGGCTTCGCGAATTATATGCTGTTAAGTGTGAAGCTAGGCAATGGATTATGGCGACGAGAGCTTACTTGTTGCATCTGGTAGGTTGCACTATATTTGCGAACAAGAGTTCCACACACGTCAGTGTGGTAGTCTTGGATGCATTTCGCGATCTAGACCAGTCTGGCGGATATGCTTGGGGTGCAGCTGCACTGGTACACATTTATGACCACTTGGGCTATGCATCCCAACATCACGGGAAACACTTGGCCGGTTACATTTCATTAATACAGGTAATAACACTTAACATAGGTTTAATTTTAGTGTTTATGTTATGTAGCCGTTAATAGTGTGTTTGTTGTTAATTTTTTTTGTTTGTTTTGATGCAGTGCTGGGTGTATGAACATTTTCCCACCATTGACAGTGTCATGCCAAATCCCGATTACGAGGAGAGGGCCCCACGTGCATGCAGATGGACACCTGGGAAATCTTTACCAATTGCAACCTATCGGAAGCGGCTAGATAGGTTGACGCTTGATGATGTTGTCTGGTCACCTTATCGGGAGCACCGTGCACATAGGGAGTTGGAGAGCATTTCATTGTTCTCTGGATTCATTAGATGGGGGCCACAGATGGTGAGACATTTACCGGAGCGGGTGATGAGACAATATGGGTGTGTTCAGCAAATTCCACATTTGTCTCTGCCTGCATCTATGACCACAGAGGAAGTTGATGAGCGTTGGGCCCATTATTTGGACTACATAGTTGCGACAGACCATTTGGTTACATTTCCTGGTGAGTGTGTTAACGAGTATATGGGATGGTTTTATAGGATATCGCATCCATTTATGCGTCCCGCAGAGCCTGGAGAGCCGCCACGACACCCTTTTAGGGTAACCACTGTATTACATTATCACCCTGCACCTGCTCCTCGTGCTGCTTCCCCTCCACCTGCACCCCATGCTGCAGATGCGGATGACCCAGGCTCGGATGTTGGTGATGATATGGCTCCACATGCTGTGGTACTTGTTGGTGATTGCAAGTAGTTCATTTTTAAAGTAACATTGTATGTATTTGCTGTTAACACTATATGTTGTTAAATTGTTTTAGGGAATGTGTCGATGGATACGCAGAGGCTTACAACGCATGATTGACTTGAGGATGGTCACCCCAGGCACTGATGCCTACGCCTGTACACAACAGCTGTTGGAGTTAGCCAGTAGTGTAAACGATGATAGAAATGTATATGTGCGCTCGAACAGGAGGAGGGGTACCATCAGGCGACGGCATCATGGCCCAAAATGACTACTTTTTTTCATTTTTTGTTGCTTTTTGATATACTACCCACCCTATGGGGAATAGTGACTTTTGTAGTTAACGGTATTGATGACTTATGTTTCAGATGTTGGATTACTTTGATGTTATGTTGGTACATGAAACATTACAAACAACATATAACTTAATCCTAAGATAAATCGACATATGTTTGGGTTGTAGTCATCGATGCAGCATACATCCATTGTCTATGTCTATAATAATTTGGCCAATCTTTTGCTTCTGTAAAGCTATGCTTCGGCCACAACAATGCAGTTCCTGGCATAGGGCAGTCGTCTGGCAATTCAACCTGTCACATAAAAGAATAACTTAAACTATGCATTGGCCTCAACAATGAAGTAACTAGCAAACTATAAATGTCGTTAAGATGATGCTAAAAGTAGTACCTGTACAAAATGGTTACCAAAAACGTGACCAATACACATAATGCGGTGCATACTTGGGTCTTTCAGTGGTTGACTTCGAAGAGGGAAAAACGTCATACTTTGTTTACGAGAAAGTGAAACCAGAATGACATTATACCTTGATGCAATCACGTAACCCATGTCGGTAATATCCATCCACTTATCAATTGTTACCTACACAACCATAGCTTAATAATGCATCAGCGATTCATGGGTCAAATAATAATCAAAGCAGGTTAGGTGTTGCCTTTGATAAGCCATCAACAAGTAGGGAACGCTTCAACTGTTCAAACCTAGGGAATCCACCAAACAATGCTATATATTGATCAGACCATTCTGAAAGTTCCTTAAGCAAATGATTGCGGACTACAGGCCAAGAATCTTCACCGTATCCTAAGAGGGCAGCAATTACACGGTATCCACAATTACCATCAGCTTTAACATCACTAATGTTAACAATAAATTTGTGCATAAAGGGAACAAACTGATCAAGCATAGGGATGTGGTTGGTCTGCTTTATTTCAACATTTACCGAAGGTCCCATATCTTGGGTGGAGCAACTGTTTTGCACTGAATGCAATTCATCAACATATTCAAAGTATGACGGATCCCGCTTGGTTGATATTTCGTGTCTTCTATGTTTATTTTTGGGAGCCCCTTTTGTTTTGACCTTTTCAGGGGGGGGATGCATGGATGTCTGATCAGGAAATGCAAGTTCTTTAAGCTTAGTCTTCAACGTCATTTTTCCGCACAGGTCAAGCTTATCAAAACGGTTCGAGATTGCCTCCATCTCTTCCGTTATTTGAATTTCCTCGCTCATAGGATCACCTTGGTCTGAGAAATTTAGTCTGCGCCAAAATGCATGAACACATGAAAGTGGTATGCTTCCTTGGACAATCTTAGCTAGCTCACATGCACATGGGAGACCATGGGTAGTTCTCATAACAAAACCACATCGAGATGGATTTTTTCCTGCATAATGAACTCGTTCATATTAAGCCGCAATCTGGTTTAAAACATACCTGGACACCATGCCGATGAGTCTCTCGTACAAAGTTACTTTGAAAACATGACCGATGACATGAGTGCTTCTTTCCAAAGATGCCTTTATTTCAGTATGTTACAAAGTCATCATGTTGTTCATAGCATCCCAAACAGAACATAAATCTCCAATGTTGTTTTGTAGAAGCCTTTTTAAAGTAGAGTGTGCAGTCTTTACCCTGCATTTAATATCAACAAGTTAATACCATATAAACAAGCAAACTGTTAGTTAGCATTTGACTATGTGCCCAAGTTTAAATCATCTCATACCTATTACTTGTGGTATTACCAAGATGCATAACTTTGTTTGTCCATGTAGTGACAAATTTTTCCTTATGAGGATCCAACCATGTTTCTTTAACATAATCAACAAATGTAGGCCACGGTGAACACGCAATTTCAAACTTCCTCAGACAATCATCATATGACTTCTGATTAGAACAATCAACAACAGTTCCCCATGCATCCATAACATAATCCCAAGCGTTGCTCTGCCGAATATAAGTTTTGCATTTTGCCTTCACATTCTTGTCAATGTGAAAGCGACACAATAAATTGGTACATTCAGGAAAAACAACTTTTATACCATTCATCAATGCCGCATCTCTATCAGTTACAACCACCTGTGGGAAAAATTCACTTTTAAAGAAAATCCCTCTGAAGCGTTCAAGTGCCCACACAAGATTGTTTGTACGTTCCGCCTCTAAATAGGCAAATGCGGCAGAAAACGTCATTCCCGTAGGTGTGACACCAACAATGTCAAGTAAAGGCAATCTGTACCTGTTAGTTTTGTATGTACTGTCAATCAAGAATACCAAATGGTATGAATTACTCAATTTGACTGCATCTGGATGAGCCCAAAATAAGTCACGTACCACATTTTCTTCTTTCATTCTATGCCAATAAATATACATGTCACGCTGAAGAAGTTTCATCAGTTGTTGCATTTCAGACTTATCACCTCTAATACGCGTGCGATATGCATATCTTGCATTGTATATTTGCTTCAAAGTAGTATAATTATTAGCATTGTGGTCCTTCAAAGTTAAAAGAATATTCTTGGGTTTCACCATGGACCTTGTCATATCACCAACAATTATCTTCTCATCCTGAGTTAGCCTACCAGCATATGGGTGTC
>PYAF01005569.1:1543001-1571936 GCA_007407185.1 Glycine tomentella
GCATTGTATATTTGCTTCAAAGTAGTATAATTATTAGCATTGTGGTCCTTCAAAGTTAAAAGAATATTCTTGGGTTTCACCATGGACCTTGTCATATCACCAACAATTATCTTCTCATCCTGAGTTAGCCTACCAGCATATGGGTGTCCACATAAAGACTTTGCCAACCTATGATTATGAGTGCCACAAATTAGCTTCACTATTCAGCCTTGCCCTCTCGGCCTGGGTTTTGCTCTCAATTTAAACGAACAGTCACATTTTCTACTGCTCCCCGTTGTTGGTACAATCCCTTTTTTGAATGATCTATATTTTCCACTTCTTTGACAACCAATTATAACATATGATGTTGTTCCTACCTTCTCATTTGCCATGCCGCTCCTCATTATAACAACAACAAATCCATTATCATATGCTACACTACGAGCCCATGTCAATACATCATCACGCAAATTAAACACCTGCAAATATACAACAATCAACCTTGAATAACATTTTTATTTTTCAAACCATTCCATAAACAAGTTTAACTACAAATATACCTTTGATGTATTGAAAGCTACTGAACAATCAACTGAATAATTAATGTCTTCAACACAATCACCTTCTTCTCCAATATCTTCTTCCTCTAAATCAATTTCATCTGACATCATAATGTCATAGTACCAGTCATTGTTCTCCATCTACAAAAATGCTATATACAATTATTTCAATTAGAACACACACATAATAATATTCAATAACATACGCATTTACATACATCAAAACCACTTAAATCCTTTATTTTAGCTTCTGATAGCAGAATTCACATAGCAGAACTCAAAAATAGCCCTACGGATTAAATGATTCGTACGTACATCCCTTGGCCTAGTACGGATCCTTCAATCCGTGAGCATCCCTTGCCCTCTTTACGGATTAGGGAATCTGGCCTCTCTTACCTAACTACCTAAGCACGGATTACTCAATCCATGGGTTCACACGGATTCTCTAGCCAACCAAATACGGATCCGTCAATCCGTGAGAATTCCCTGTCCTCTTTACAGATTAAGCAATCCGGCCTCTATTACCTACTAACCTAACTACGGATTATTCAATCCGTGGGATTCGCACGGATTCATTGATCCGTAACATGACTGATCCAACTGCCGGATCCAGGGATCCGTATTATATAACACTATATCACCTATGGCTACGAATTTCATCATCCGTACGACAACATAACTTTACTTACCTTGCACCCACCGCTGAAAATGGCGTCTTCGACGACTCCCTCAGCTCAACCCAGCTACCACCGACCACAACTACCTCCTCCAACACCAACAACTCCAATGCACAACAAAATCGCAGCAACGGAGCAAGCAAAATGGCAGCACCACCTCCAATGTGTAGCAAACACTGGTAAAAAAAAAGCACCATAAATAAAAACAAACGAAAGGACAGTTTTGACATTTTAAAAATTATATATAGTGTATAAGAAATCCTTATAGTGTATAAAGTAAAACTCTTAATAATATTGGTAGCAGAGTGGTGAAATTATTGTGAATTATATGGTATTATGAACTTCTTTCATCAACTTATGATAAATGTTGGATGATTTTATTTGATGATTTTGTGGTTGTTGTCTTCCTAGTTCTCACAATATTTGAATTTGATTCAGGTGAATGGTGGAAATCAGATATTGAGGCTGTAATAAATGAACCTTTGAAATTTGGTTTGGCTCCAAATGTCTCTGATGCTCACACAATCAATGGCCATCCAGGACCTATCCAAGGCTGTGCTTCTCAGGTAAAGTCCAAGAACCAAAATCTAACTTTTGATGTAATTAGACCAAGCCAATGTGACTCAAATTGTAACAAGTTCTCCACAATAGCTAAAGTCAAAGAAAAAATGGGGAAAAATAAAGTATATTTGTTTCGATAAAATATTTTCTTATTGATTAATGCTTCCGTAAATACTATTGAATAGTATTTCATTAACTAGGAAAAAAATTCATAATCAAATATTAGTCTCATAATTTAATTTCGATGAAAAATTGTAGGAATAGCTAAAAGTCACATCGAGAAAACAAAAATCTTAATTATGAGAATTAAAAAAAATCATGCCTTATAAAAATAAAAATACATTTTAACCAAGTGATATTTTCATTTTAAATTTCAAATTCTCTTCAAGTTTTAAAGTTATCTTCGTCATATTTAAAATTATGTTTTATTTATTAATAAATTATTGATGCAAGTGTTATTATACTCAATAACAATAAATAAATTTATAGGTTCAATCTCTTTGGATGAAAAAAATATCATCTAAAAAATGACACATCAAACCTCCCAAAAAATCATAATTCATTTTTATACTTGTAATAGCCTTTTCACATTGTTTTTTTTTGCCACATGTGTTTTAACATGCTTTAATACCTCAATAGTCTTGATTTCCAATATTTTTATAACTAAATTAAGGTGTTACAGAATATTTTAAATAAAGAAGTAAAAAGCAATTTCAATATAGTAATTTTAATCATCATTATATTAAGATTTTAAAGATTTTGTTACTGATTTACTATTTTAAAAATATAGAGTTTCACTATAATAATTCTTCAAAATCTAAAATGTCACTGTGAAAATCACAATATGATTATTAAAAAAACTTATAAAAACTAATTTACTAATAAATTATTTTTGTTATAATATTAATTTGATAATATTATTTTAGAAGATTAATGTGATAAAAAAAAAAAATTGTCCTGAGTTGTCCTGGAAAGCTCGCCAGAAGGGTCGTTGGCATATTCCTTTCTGAACCTGTGGATCTCAATCTCATACTTTGTCGTCGCAGACCTAACCACACAAACAAACCCTAATTACGACTTCTTATCCCAATCTCTCTGCTCCCGCTTCGCTTCATCACTCTTCTCAAGGTATTTTACATTCTCTCTCCCATTTCTTTCACCTCTATTTTCCTCCTCATAATTAGATCTTTTAGGTTTTTTTTCCTTTTGATCAAATCAAACTTCAATCGTTCTTATTTTTCCCTAATTCTTTTCGCAAATTTAGGACTCCTCCACCCGTAATTTGGTCACCGATTGTTGCTCAGCTTAGGTTTCCCGATTCGTTATTTTTCTCGGCTTTGGTTTGGCAATTTTGAATTTGTTACGTTGTGGGAGTTTAAGCTTTCTATCATTTTGATTCATAGAGTAGGATCCACATTTTTTATGGCATTTGAGTGCCCAAATAATACTGGGGTTTCTCAAAATTTAGCACACTTTGTAGCAAATCCAGGTATAGGCAAAGTTGAACCTAATCAACTTAGTCCCAAATCCTTCACTGAAGGAGTAGCAACCTCAAAATTTGTGCCTGATACCAAACCTGAATCTGGGAAGGGTGTGAAGTTAAAGGGAGCATCCAAGATTAATTCCAAGAAAGGCATCAAAGCCCCGGTCAGTGCTTTGAACCAACCCTCAATTCCTGGTGATGTGGTTTTCAATTGTGTTTTGTCCATCACGGACCTTCCTCCGGCGTTGATATCCGAGATTCTCAATTGCCTTGACCCCAAGGATCTCGGCATTGTTTCGTGTGTCTCCACGATTTTCCAAAGAGTTGCCTCCGAGCACCATGCTTGGAAGCAATTCTATTGTGAAAGGTGGGGGCTACCTACAGCTTCCTTGGCTGTGGATTCAGGTGTTGTGGATGATGATAAGTCATGGAGGGAACTTTTTGTGGAAAGGGAGTTTAGGACTAAGACTTTCATGGGACGTTATAGTATTGACGTGTTGTATGGCCACACTGAAGCAGTTCGGACTGTTTTCCTGTTGGCTTCTGCCAAGCTCATATTTACCTCTGGGTATGACTCTGTTGTGAGGATGTGGGACATGGAGAATGGGTTGTCAATTGCATCGTCACGACCCCTTGGTTGCACCATTCGTGCCGTTGCTGCAGATAGAAAACTATTGGTTGCTGGTGGTACTGATGGATTTATTCATTGTTGGAGGGCTGTTGAAGACCTGCCTCACTTGTTTGAGCTCAGAGCCACACCAAACCAGAATACTGAGGTTCGACTCTGGGGACATGAAGGTCCTATAACTTCGCTTGCTTTAGACTTGACAAGGATTTACAGTGGTTCATGGGACACAACTGTTCGAGTGTGGGACCGTCTTTCAATGAAGTGTACTGCAGTGTTGAGGCACAGTGACTGGGTCTGGGCACTTGTCCCTCATGACACTACTGTTGCCAGCACATCAGGTTCAGATGTGTATGTTTGGGAGACTAATAGTGGGACTTTGGTGACCATTGTTCATAATGCTCATGTTGGTAATACTTATGCTTTGGCACGGAGCCATACAGGGGACTTCCTTTTTACGGGAGGTGAAGATGGTGCAATTCACATGTATGAGATTGTTAATGATGGCTATGAGTCTAAAACTTGGCATGTTGCTGCTTGGGTTCCTCACTCGGCCGCTGTGTATTCCCTTGCCTTTGAGTTTCCATGGCTTGTTTCTGCATCAAGTGATGGCAAGCTGGCACTAATTGATGTGAGAAAGCTGTTGAGGATTAGCAAGCGAGCAATGGGGAAGAGAGTTTCAAAGGTAAAGCATTTGGGTGGAGACATAGTGGAGCCTCCACAGAGGATGTTGCATGGATTTAAGAGCAATCTTTTCTCTGTGGGTATAGGAGCTGAACGAATTGTCTGTGGAGGTGAAGAAGGTGTTGTCAGGATCTGGAATTTCACGGAAGCTTTGGAAATTGAACGGAGAGCCCGTGCTTTAAGAGGAATACGATTAGAGCAGAGAATGAGGCGACGGAAGCTTCAAACAGAGCTGAGCAATAAAAGTGGTCGGAGTGATCAGTGTTCAGTTGCAGCCAAGAAAAATTCTGTCACTTGTATTTGGCCCAATAAACGTGGCATGAGCGGAAAGTTGAAAGCATAGTGACTGAGGCAGTCTAATGTTTGCTTATATCCACCAATTGTCAATCCTTTTTAATTTTTTTTTTTTACAAAATTGATGTATACGATATTTTAATTTCAAGCAGGTTAACTGACCAATTTTAAGTTCTATTTACGTATTTTGATATGAGAAGTTTCTGTAGGTAGTGATCAGATCAGATTACTCCTCTTTACATTTCAATTGGTACGATTCTGAAAATGGTAGTGTTTTTTTCCGAGAATTGTTTTTACACAAAGGTGTTTTTACTAGAATCCTATATGTGCGTTTGATAACTCGTATCGACATTCGACCATCAATTTAATCAGATTCATGATGTTTTTGTCTGAGTTTTATGAAACTAATAGACGAAAGCAGTTGCACAGGAAGTTATGGTAGTAATACGGGAAGCAGGGGGTAGTGATAGATAGTCATTTATGTTCGATGATGAGCTTATTCTCAGATATGCTCATTATTCTTTTTATCAATTTGTTCAGTCTCATATTTTCAAAGTTGAACTATTTATTTGGCCTATATAGTTGTCTTGGTTCCTATTGCCAACACCAGAGAACATTTTGTGACCGTAAAATTTCTACAAAGTTTTTGTAGCAGTGATAAATTGTAAAAAATTATACAGAGATTAAAACTTACAAATTTTTTGTATAGGATTAAAATTTAAAATAGAAACAACTATCAATATCAAGTGAATAGTATAACATGTTTTTAATCTCGTGGTTGTGTGTAACAAATCACCAATCATTTTATGAAATAAATCGAAGGACGAAAGAAGCAATTGTCTCCAGATTTTGTTTTGCACAGCGTAGTGTCTTATGATAAGCGTATCAAATTTACCAAAATGTCACCAAGTTACACACTAGTTTTGGGAGTGCTTATACACTCTTCATGAAAGAAATGCTCTAACCTCCGTTCTACAAACTATAAGCTGGTGTTTATCAATAACAGAAATCATTAAAGTTTATTACCCTAATCAGATCAGATTCGGAATATTCGTATTTGAAAATTTAATAGATTGTGTTTTGTAAGGAAAATTAATAAATACTACATAAAAATCTACAGTCAACAAATACCAATTCGACCGTGTTCAGTTTACTTGGATATTAACCATGTTACTGGAAGCTTCTTAATTTCAGTTTTGGTAAAATTACAAAGGAGTTTCCAAACGCCTATTTTCTTTTTTTCATTTTTTTAAAGTACTACGGGTGATTATTTTTTGTTTGTTTTACCTTCCGTAAATAAACAATAAGTATGAAAACATAAATTTTGCTTATGGAGGTTGTTGAGAAATGGGAAAAATATGACAGGTTTTTCGAAAAGAAAAAATGAAAAAAATTTACACAGTTAATCCAATGACAACACAAGTTATGAAAGAAGTTGTTTTCCTCCTTCTATGATCAAATAGAAAATAGTAATACATAAATTTTTTTGTGTAATTCTTGTTACACCAGAAAATCCGATCAATGCTACATAACTTGTACGGACTCCTAGTTGAACGGTTTAACTGTAACCAAAGGTTTTAAATATCGGTCATGGTCTTGTTGCAGTTAAAACCTTGATGTTACAGCATCAACGTTATAGCATCAAATCAGTTCTTACACCGAAGGCCAAAGCAATTCGAGTGGACAAAACAAAAGGAAACAGTAAGAAAACAAAATGAGAAGGTTTATTGTTTTTCATTCTGTTCCTGCAGTTCTGCTAATAGGCATTCTCAGCATAGTTCATGGACAGTCCACAGACACACCAACTACCAATGCTAATGTGACGAATATCTCACATGTATCGGCATTGTATGTATTAGGGGATTCCTCAGTTGATTGTGGAGACAACACTCTGTTCTACCCTCTGCTTCACGGTCGACTCTCTTTGTATCCATGTAACGGCTCTGATGCCACCCTTCTTCCTCAACTACTTGGTACTTCTCTTTATCCTTTTTCTTCATCATTTGGACTCTGCATTCCTGATTCAAGCAAATTGGGCAGAACCACTGAAATCCCACATGCAGGATATGCAGGAAGTCATAATTTGGAACCATTGCATTCGTGGATAAAAGAAAACTTCTTTCAGTGATTCTTATTAGTTCTGTCAACATCATGGTGAATGGGAGCATATTTCCTTTTGTTTTTTCTGCACAATGTGATCTGAATTAATGTATTAAGATAGCTGTCCATTTATTTGAGCAATTTATCCCATAATCTCTTGATTGAGTGATATCACGCACACATTCACCATCTTTTTCTGTAAGTTCTTCACTGGCAAATTAGAGGGGTACAAATCAGCTGTTATTTCTGCAGAAACTTTTCAATATTGATTTACGATGAGCATAACTAATGTTAAAACGGGCTCACACAGATTTAACACTAATAGACGTAATGGGATGATTGTGTTGCAGCTGAGAAGATTGGATTGACCTCAATCAGGCCATTTTATGGACAAAATGGATCTCTGGAGGAGGTTCTTGGTGGTCTCAACTTTGGGTCAACACAAGCTACAATCATGAACCAGGGAAGCTACAGCCACCAGTCTCTTAACCAACAACTACGCCAAGTTTCTGAGACTATGCAGCTGTTGCAACTGCAACTGAATGAGGACACTGCTCTCCAATTTATAAAATCCTCCATCTTTTTCCTCTCCTTTGGCAAAGAAGATTATATTGAACTATTCCTCCATAACTCTTCCAGTTCCAGCCGAATGATGCTCGAGAACAGTTCCCAATATTTTGCTACCATTTTGGTCAACCAAGTCGCAAATGCTGCGAGGTATCTTTATAATGCAAATGCAAGGAAAATCATATGTTTGGGAATTATGCCTTTGGGATGCACACCTCGTATGGTCTGGAAGTTGAATCGCACATCAGCAGGAGATTATAATGCAAGCAGTTGTGTGGAACATGTCAATGACTTGGTCTTTGAATACAATAGATTGCTGGATGAACAAATAGGCAAGCTTAATACGGAATTTTCTGATGCTCAGATGGTGTTCTGTGATGTTTACAATGGAATGATGGAGATTATCAAGGAACCAAGGCTTTTTGGTATGTTTTTCTTCCCTTGATAACTTCAAATTGAAAATTTATCTATGCTGAATGTCTGAATGTCATCAAGTATTTGAAATCTCTTTGGGCTGATAGAATTTACAAAACCAATATATTGTAAGAAATTTACAAGCACTCATGTGAAACAATTATATCAAGTGTTCTTGATACAGGTTTTGAAGACGTGAAGAGTGCATGTTGCGGACTTGGTTTGAATGGTGCCATGATAGGGTGTGTCTCCATGGACATGGCCTGTGATCAAGCTTCAACTCATGTTTGGTGGGATTTGTTCAACCCTACTCAAGCAGTGAACAAAATCCTAGCTGATGCAGCCTGGTCCGGCCAACTGATACCTGATCTTTGCCGTCCTATCACCATCCATGAATTGGTTAACATGAAAGTCTAGCATTTCCACTACCTCAAACTCTCAAAAACAAAAGTTTCAGAACAATTTGGGGTAGCAAATAATTGTAAAGACATATGCTAATCCCATGCAGTACAAAAAGGATAAAGAAATAGGGTGCTACTTCAGCAATGCTGGGTATGCTTTGGAAACCATTTCTTTATTAGAATCACACAGCACAAAATGGGTTTTGGTGCTGACAGCATTTGTCTTTGTCCTCTAAAATCGATTTAAACTATGCATTAACAATATTAAACAATAACTTGAAAAAGATACCCACAGTACAACTTTACTAAAGAAAATGTAAAATATTATACACATGGAGGGAGCAAAGTAGAAAACCCTAAATCACAGATTTTGATGCAAAATCCCAACTCACTCTTCATTCATCATTCTCCATGGCTGCGAAAATTCAAACTAGTTTTTGTTTACCTACATTTTCCAGTCCAACCTCAAAACCTAAACCCTACTTAAAGTCGTTCACCATCAAAGCCTCCAAATCCATCTCGGGCCGCAAGCTCCGAGCGGCAGTGATCGGCGGCGGCCCCGCCGGATCCTCCGCAGCGGAGGCCCTAGCTTCTGGCGGCGTCGAGACCTTCCTCTTCGAGCGCAACTCGCCGTCCGTCGCAAAACCATGCGGCGGCGCCATCCCTCTCTGCATGCTCGAAGAGTTCGACATCCCTCACCACCTCATCGACCGCCACGTCACGCACATGCGCATCTTCTCCCCTTCCAACATAGCCGTCGACTTCGGCAAAACCCTAAAACCCCACGAGTTCATCGCCATGCTCCGCCGTGAGGTCCTCGACTCCTTCCTCCGCTCCCGCGCGCACGCCGCCGGGGCCACCGCGGTCTCCGGCCTCGTCACCGCCCTCGACCTCCCCGCCTCAGCGGACGCGCCCTACACCGTCCACTACACCGCCAACGGCTCCTCGCGCCGCTCCCTCGCCGTGGACGTCGTGATCGGCGCCGACGGCGCCAACAGCCGAGTGGCCAAAGCCATCGGCGCCGGCGACTACGCCTGCGCCATCGCGTTCCAGGAGCGGATCAAGTTACCGGACGGGAAAATGGCGTACTACGAAAATCTGGCGGAGATGTACGTAGGCGACGACGTATCACCAGATTTCTACGCGTGGGTTTTTCCCAAGTGCGACCACGTGGCAGTGGGCACGGGTACAGTGCGGTCAAAGAAAGACATTAAGCTGTACCAGCACGGGATCAGGGAAAGAGCGAAACCTAAGATCAACGGTGGGAAAGTGATCAAAGTGGAGGCGCACCCTATTCCCGAACACCCGCGTCCAGTTCGGGTGAGGGGACGCGTGGCGCTCGTAGGAGACGCTGCTGGCTACGTCACCAAGTGTTCGGGTGAGGGTATTTATTTCGCCGCGAAATCGGGTCGCGTGTGCGGAAACGGTGTCGTAAAGGCTTCGGAGGGTGGGGAGAGGATGATTGACGAGTGTGATCTGAGGAGGGAGTACCTGAAACCGTGGGACGCGGAGTATGCTAACACGTTTAGGTTTTTGGATCTTCTGCAGAGGGTTTTCTACGGTAGTAACGCGTGTAGGGAGGCTCTGGTGGAGCTGTGTGGGGATAAGTATGTTCAACGCATGACGTTTGAGAGTTATCTGTATAAGAAGTTGGCGCGTGGGAGAGTGTTGGATGATGCTAAGCTTTTCATGAATACCGTTGGGAGCTTGGTAAGGTCTAAAGTTGTTGAAACAAGCATGGAGAGTTTGATACTATGATTTTGGAAACACTACCGAATAATTTGTTTGTGTAATTTCTGTGTTCTGTATTATTTATGTGACCTTCTAACCAAGGCACTTTTGGATTTGAAGCATGGATGGATTGATAACCAATTGGCTTTTATTTACATTGAAAATGTTTTCATCAAATACAAAAGAGCAGTATACAATATTTCACTTATTGATGTCATAATTCAAGGACTTAACTAGAACAGGTTCTTTTGTCCATCCAAATCACACATCGAAGACACTGTCCTTCAATCAACAAATCAAAAGCTTTGTTGATATCTTTGAACTCCACTTCATGTGTGACAAACCCATCCAAATTCAGTTCCTGTTGATAATTGGAGATCAAAGTTACTAAACAAATGCATCCTGAAAACTTGGTATAATGTCAGTATTGTTTATTTTACATAAAATTGGACACAGTACCTTGTCCAAGTAGCGTTTAATGAGAATAGGTACATGAGACTTGGGTTTGAGTCCTCCAAACATGCATCCCACGAGGCTCTTCCCACTAACGAGGACTTCACTACAGCTAAGGCTCAACTTGGAGCCTGGCTTGTCCGATCCCAAAACTACTGTTTTTCCCCAACCCTGTTGGAGAAACATTTAGTTTTAACAATTAATGCATCCAACAAGCATGCATTAGTTTAGAATTTACTAAAGGAGATGGCAATCAAGTCTGCCTCTATTTGATGTGAAACTTCATTTTCATGATGTACTAGAAATTTCAAATTACTTAGCACAAAAGAAAGCTATTAGTTTGGGCACACTTTGAGAGATAGACCTTTCTACAAGAAGCATATGCCTCATGCATCAATGACGCCATACCAACACATTCAAAACAATAATCTGCTCCTCCATCGGTCATCTCTATGATAACCTGCTCCACAACCGCATATGAGAAGAAAATTTAAGTACTTGAGGCAATTAAATTAAGTTAATATTGGAGCCTAGAAGAGGGTAGACCTGGCTCACAGATTTGTTTTCACCTTCTCCAGAATGGACAAAATCCGTGATTCCAAACTTCTTTCCTGAGTAAACCAGAGGAACAATCCCATGAATTCAATTACATAATTTGAGGCTTTGAGCACAATAATAACATCAAAACAAATTTATTTGACCGAATGCTTAATGTGATATTATTAAACAAACAATGCATTACCGATTTCATATTTTTCTGAGTTGATATCCACACCTATAATCCTTGATGCTCCACAAAGTCTAGATCCCTCAGCAACCTAGGAAATCAATCATTTGCAATGAGCGTTTGAGTATAATAAACCACAAAATACTGAAAGAAAACAAAGCCATACGTGGATTCCTTACAGCTAATCCAATGCTTCCCAGCCCGAAAATAGCTACTGTAGACCCTGGCTCCACACCTGCTGTTCTCCAAGCAGCACCTACCCCTAAATATTGAATTGGATGAATGTTGAGTAATGATTTAAAATGTAAAGACAACCTTTTTTAATTATTAGTATAAGATATCCTGACCATATTTTATATTATGCAACTGATAGAGTTCTTCTCCACTCTTCTAATGTTTGCCTTACCGGTTGATACACCACAACTGAGGAGGCATGCCTTGCTGGGAGGAACAGCTAGATCAATCTTGGTTAGATGGGTGATGTCGACCACAGTGTACTCGCTAAAACTAGAAACAGACAAGAAATGGTGTATGATCTCTCCTTTTAAATCCACAAATCTAGAAGTGGCATGTCTAGGCATCCAAGGAGACAGATTGAAAGGAAACTTTGAACAAAGGTTGCTCTTGCTTGATTTGCAATCTATACACTCCCCACATTCAGCTAAGAAAATTGGGACAACCATATCTCCTTTTGCAACTTCAGTTACATCCTCTCCTACGCTCTCGACAACCCTGGATCACATAAAAATGGGTTGGAATGCATCATCAGCTCCTATAGTTTTAAATTAAATGGCTGAACAAGTAGAAGAGGGGCTTAGGGTGGCATATCATTGGCAAACCAACATGAGAAAATGTTAAGATAGCAGTAGAACTCTATTCTATTTATCCTTTTACTATATATTAAATCAGCATGCTTTGATTACGAAAAAAAAAATAATGTTCTGTTTTTTGGTTATCTGAGATACCTCCTAACTAAGAAGTAAGAACAAAGGTTAGAAGTACTGAGATTCATTTAAAGAACCAACACTAGAGGTTGGAGACATTTTTGGTTGGAAACTGATTCCCTTTTTGCTTGTCCAAGCTTTCAAGGATAATTCCGTCGTTCCCTGGTGTTTATATATTCACCTAACTTCTTCTTTTTGCTTTAGGATCACTCATTATTAGAGAGGCCCATGATTGTGCAGATAGATTAGCCTCTTTTGGTGTGCAGCATTTAGGTTATATTTGGTGGGATTACCCACCCCTTTTGATATCAAATATGCTTCTTAGGTTCAGACAGGAACGTCCTGCTTATAGGTTTTCTTAGCCTTGTTTGCCTTGGGTTTCGGTTCGGTCCCCCCAAGTGTTTTGTCCTTTCTCGTTTTGATCAATAATATCAGGTGGGCAGCTGCTTGATCTCTTCAAAGTGGGGTGTCAACATAGTTGAGATTCCTCCTTTTAGGATCTGCTGCTCCGCCAGTATATATATATATATATAAAAAAGAGAGATTCATTTAAAGAACCAAGATATATTTCTCCTTAACCCGGGGTTTCTCATTTTTTTAATTAGTATATAGTTATTCTAATCTCTAAAAGAAAACTAGTAATCATCTGCTAGCTGAAACTAATTTTACACATGGGTATATGTATAAAGAGCAGCGATCCTTGAAACTTTATGCCTCAACCTTCTAGTTCTTAATAAATCAACGGTCAAGCTATTTTCATTGAATAGCAAAAGGCTTACATAGACTCTAGTTGTTGACCCTGGTGAGTACTTGCACTCAACTCGCCTAAACTTTTTTCCTGAATCACAAACTATAGTGGTTCATTCCTCTCCCGAAAAACTCGACATAGAAATTAACTACTCTTGAGGTGGCTCTTCACAACTTTACATGTAACAGAATACCCATACAATTAAACAAAAAAGGCCCACAAAACTTGGAGTAGGAACCATATTTCATATTTGTAAGGAGTAAGGACCACAATATATTTTTAGTAAACAAAAAAATTAAAGCACCAAAGTTTACTCTACCAAAATAAAAAGGAACGTTTATGTTGATACAGAAAATCCATATAGATTTAGCATACAAACATGGTTATATTTTTGATAAATGAAACTGAGAGAAATAAAGGAGCAAAGTGCATAAACTCACCCCATTGCCTCATGACCCAGAATTGTTGGGAAATTGGCAGGAGGCCCCTTCAAAAACAGAAAATATCATCTTATTAAAATAAATAAAAATTCTACATCAATTGAATGAAAATGAAAAGTTGGTATAGGGAAGACATTCTTCAAATCATAATAAATCATTTAGAGAGATAAAAAATGGTGGCAAGTGGCAACCTGCATGTTCCGGAAACTGATATCAGTTTGACAGAGAGAGGAGCATATAATACGAATTCGAGCTTCACCAGGCATTGGTGGCGCCACCATGATCTCCTCAATACCCAGTGCCTCCCCCGCTTTGCGACAAACCGCCGCTATAGTTTCCAAATGAAACAAAACAAATGGTGTTCATACATATGAAACATACAATGCAACCAAGAAAGCCATTAAAAAGTACAGAAAAAGAAAAAAAAAAAAAAAGAAGCTGGAGCAATGATGGCACACCTTTACATCTTATGGGTTGTCCTTCAGTTGTTGTTGCTAATTTATGTTCCATGGCGATCCAAATCAAAAGATGAGTCAATGCAACGTGTTACTATGTGGAGACTAATGAAACAACGAAAAACCAACTACACAGCGTGAAGCTAAACAAGCTAGAATGCTATCATTTCCTTCCTTTTTCGGCCACTGCTACTCTCAAGTCTCAACTCTTATCTCAGCCTCACGTAGCTCATCCTTTCCCTTTTTGCTATCATTTTTATGAGCTGATAAAAAGATTTTTAAATATTACTACTCATTTACTCCTGTATTAACACAATACTTAGCTTTTAGTCTTACACCTAACAATTTTTCGTTTTAGTTATTACATGTATACTCTTTTTTTTAAAAATTTTATTTAATCCAAGTCATCTAAAATAATATTTCCTCTCCTCTGTCTCAAATATAAAGAAATATATTATTTTTGTCTCATATATATATAATTAATTTTATCTTATTTAATATTACTATCTCTAAAATGTTTTTCATTTAATTGAAATTTTAGTTTTAATGATTCTTTTATTCCTAATATCAAGTTCTAATATAAATTAAATTAAAAAATTAAAATTTAATTTTTAATTAAGATTGATATAATTAAACGTGATCAACTAATATTTTTAACCCGTGTGAATCAATTTTTTTTTCTATATGAACTTAAATAGATAAAAATATTATATGTGCAAGAACTAAAATAGTTAAAAAGTGTATGTATAATGATTAAAATTGACAGTTTTTACTTGCAGACACATCTTGAATGTGCAGATATCTTCCACTTTTGAGAGGACATTGAAGAAATTATTTTCCCTTATTTACGGGAAGCCAATTGAAGAATGTTGAAGACATAGTTAAAAATAAAATGTCTTGAACTTTCTCTACTGGTTAATGTCATAAAGTGTGAACCAAGATAAAACTAATATTTTGTGCTTTTTTCTTCTTCTTGCAGTATTCTTTTATTTATGAGAAAGATTATGATACAACCATAAAATTGTATTTTATGATCAATTGATCATAACTTCAAACTTCAAAATAAAAAATAATCTCTTTATATATATATATATATATATATATGAGATAAGATTCGTTTACACCGGTATAAGAATTGATAGTTTTATACCATTTAATAACTTTTTATTTGATAGTATTTTACAAAATCCATCGTTAGATTGAAAGTTTATATCATGTAGATAACATATCTCAAATTTCACAAAATTTAAACATCAATAGGAATGTAATCAAATTGTCTAATTTTCATATATTTTAGAAGTATATATTACGTTTATTTTTATATGTATCAATTAGGTTTCAAATGATTTCGGATTAATATGAAATTTGAGACATGTGATCTACATGATATAAGCTTTCAATCTAACGAGGAACGGATCTCATCTATATATATATATAAATAAAAGGTTAGATACAATTATTTTCCCTGGTACCTTTTCTTAACGAGGAACTTCTTAACACTAGGTGAGGTATGCTGGTTTTATTCTTTTATTGAGGAAGAAGGGAAATAAAATTAGTCAGACCTTCTGCTTACAAGCACCCAAATATGAAGGAGTTCCCTGATTACCAAACAAAATGTGTCACAATGTAAATATTATAGGTTTATAATAACCTTTAGGAGTATGTGGAATCCACCATACTCGGGTGCCGATCCAAAACATGTAATGTATTATGTGATTTCACCTTATAACGGAGGCACATTTGATGAAGCATCCCCGTCAAGGGGAATGGAAGACATGTCATTCATGATTATAGCTTAAAATGGAAATTAGCTATCAGAGAAAATAGATACTAAAATACTTTGAAGCATTGATGGTCACCATCAATTTATTTGACATAATTACTTTGCGGCATCAACTTCTTTTACATTGAATATCTTTCCCCAAATACAAAAAAGAAAAAGAAAAAAGAGCATCCAATATTTTACTTATTTATATCATAATCCAAGGGCTTAAAGCAACAGTTACTTGTACACGAATTGGTTCATTTGTCCATCCAAATCACACATCGAAGACACTGTCCTTCAATCAATAAATCAAAAGCTTTATTGATATCCTTGAACTCCATCTCATGCGTGACAAACTCGTCCAAATTCAGTTCCTGTTGATAATTGCATATGAAATTTACTAAAAAGAAGCATCGGGTATTACTATTTGTCAATATTATTTTTACATAATCATTACTAATAACTAGTTTCAAACACACTCACATATTAATAGAGGGGACAAAGAGCATTGACTAAACAAGATTAATAGAAATTGCACAGAGTACCTTGTCCATGTAGCGTTTAAGGAGAATGGGTACATGAGACTTAGGTTTGAGTCCTCCAAATAAACATCCCCTGAGGCTCTTCCCACTAACGAGGACCTCACTACAGCTAAGGTTCAACTTGGATCCTGGCTTGTCCACTCCCAAAACTATTGTTTTCCCCCAACCCTGTAGGCAAAGCATTAGTTTTAACAATTGCTGCATTCATCAAGTATGCATCAGTTAAGAATTTAGTATTGGAAATTGCAATCAAGCCTACCTCAAATATGAATCGAAACTTCATTTTCATGAAGTACTAGGAAGTTGAAATTAGTTAGCACAAAAGAAAACTAGTAATACTTTTAGTGGATTTTCAAGCTTTGTGCTAGGGTGATTGTAGAAAATCATGTTGTAGTTATTGTTACAATATAATCACATTATTTTGTCTGCCTATAAACCTTAGTACAGGGCATGCTGGAGTACACTTAGAGAGAGAGAGACAGAGACAGAGAGATACCTTTCTACAAGAAGCATATGCCTCATGCATCAATGATGCCATACCAACACATTCAAAGCAATAATCTGCTCCCCCACCAGTCATCTCTATGATAACCTGCTTCACAACCCCATATGAGAAGAAAATCTAAGTACATGAGACAATTAGTTAAATTAAATAAAGATTGGAGCCTAGAAGATGGTAGACCTGGCTCACAGATCTATTTTCACATTCTCCAGAATGGACAAAGTCCGTGAGTCCAAACCTTTTTCCTGAGTGAAGCCGAGGAACAAACCAATAAAATCAATTAGTATATAATTTGAGCACAATAATAATATGGAAACAAATTTATTTAAATATTACTTTTTAAGGAAATGCTTGATGTGATATTATTAAACAAAAAAAGTATTACCGATTTCATATCTTTCTGGGTTGACATCCACACCTATAATCTTAGTTGCTCCACAAAGTCTAGCTCCCTCAGCAACCTGTGATACCAATTGCTTGCAATGTGCATTTCAATATAATCAATCACAAAATAATGAAAGAAAACAGAGCTAAATGGACACCATACTGCTAATCCAATACTCCCCAGCCCAAAAATAGCTACTGTAGACCCTGGCTCCACACCTGCTGCTCTCCAAGCAGCACCTATCCCTAAAAGTGGAAGTTTAATCAAAATATTGAATTTCATGAATGTCGTTGAGTAGTGATTTAAAATGTAAAAACAACCTTGTATTTATTATGACCATAATGTTTATTATGTAACTAATATAGTTCTTCTCTATATTAATTTTTTCATGGTTTAGGCAAATTACCTGCTGATATACCACAGCTGATGAGGCATGCCCTGTTGGGTGGTATTGCCGGATTAATCTTGATTAGATGGGCAATGTCGACCACAGTGTACTCGCTAAAACTAGAAACAGACAAGAAATGGTGTATAATCTCTCCTTTTAAATCTGTGAATCTAGAAGTGGCATATCTAGGCATCCAGGGAGACACCTCAAATGGAAACTTTGAACAAAGGTTGCTCTTGCTCGATTTGCAATCGATACACTCCCCACAGTCAGGTAAGAAAATTGGAACAACCACATCTCCTTTTGTAACTTCAGTTACATCCTCTCCTACACTTTCCACAACCCTGGATCACATAAAAATGGGACTGGAATTCATCAGCGGCTCCTATAGTATCAAATTAAATGTCTGAACAAGTAGATCCAATGGGGCTTAAGGTGGAAAATCATTGGCAACCAACATGAGACAAAAGGGGCAAACATATTGAGTTTTAGAGTTTTAGAATTTCTTAATAAATCAATGGTCAAATTATTGTCATTGAATAATCAACAGGCTTACAGATCAGATGCTTTTCTCTTGATCAAATCCGTGCTCCCAAAATTAAAATTTGAAACACTACGATTTGTCTCAACGACCATAGTTATTCATCCCTCTCCCTAAAAGTTGGATTTAAAAAATTAACTACTCTTGAGTTGGCTCTTCACAAACTTAAGTGCATATGTAACACAGAATACACATGCAATTAAACAAAAAGGCACCGACACTTATGATATATAGAAACCAATTTTGTGAGGAGTAAAGACCACAACAAATTTTCATTAAACATAAATCAAAGCACCAAAGTTTACACTACCAAAAAAATGAAAAAGAAGAAAAGTTTATGTTGATACAGAAAAAGCACAAATTTAGCATACCAACAAGGTAGTAGAATCCTTAATTATAAGAAAAGAGGGAGCAAAATAAAATGCATAAACTCACCCTATTGCCTCGTGACCCAGAATTCTTGGATAAATGGCAGGATGGTCCTTCAAAACACAGAAAATATATCTTAATTATAAAAAAAAGCATTCAGAAGTTTCCACAGAACAAAAAAAAAAAGTAATCTAAATTCTACATGAAATCAATGAAAATGAAAAGGTGGTATAGGGAAGGCATTGGCTGAGAAAAATGTTCCAAATCATAGTAAATCATTTAGAGAGACCAAAAATGGTGGCAAGTGGCAACCTGCATGTTCCGAAAACTGATATCAGTTTGACAGAGAGAGGAGCATATAATACGAATGCGAGCTTCACCAGGCATTGGTGGCGCCACAATGATCTCCTCAATACTCAGTGGCTCACCTGCTTTGCGACAAATTGCCGCTACAGTTTACAAATGAAACAGAACAAATGGTGTTCATCCATATGAAACATACATACAATGCAACTAAGAAAGCCATTAAAAATACAAAAAATAAAAAAGATTGTTTTCAGGAATGATGGCATACCTTTACATCTTATGGATTGTCCTTCAGTTGTTGTGGCTACTTTGTGTTCCATGGCTATCCAAAACACAAGATGAGGTAATTCTATCAATGAAATATATACTAAGTGAAAACTAACTTGATGAGGGATATGGCTAAAGTTCAGAGGAAGTGAATATAGAAACTTCAGAACTCAGATGGAGAGTTATGAAATAGGGACAATTATATTGGACAAACCAAGCACACCGACATTTTTGCTTCCCTTAAAGCTACCAAGCTAGAATGGTTTCATTTTTGTGGGTCACTCTCAGCCTCAGCCTTACGTACCTCATTATCTTTTACACTAATTTTTAGTCTCATTTTTTTTGTTGATTATGAGAGTAAAAAATTTAAGTGCACCCAGAAATTTCTGAAGAAAAAAAGGGCCAGGTTTTAGTTCAATGTTTTTGTTATCCTTTCTTATCTAGTTTTTGAGGAATCAATCTACTATAGTGACTTTACTATTATTATACAAGATTCTAATTTTTTTTAATGCATTTTATATATTAATGTTATGTATTTGTATTTAAAGTTGAAACTTTTAGATAATAAACAATTAGGTCTTGTTTCTGCATTACAGATACGTGACAACTGGAAAATTAAATGGGAACTTTGAATTTCCAAAATATAGAGAGACAAGTATTAACTGTCGTTGTGCATGATTTGTGGTCCATTTTTTTTTTAATCTAAACTCTTATCTACTGTCCTTATATCCGTTGTGACATGACTCCAACTCTACCTTTAATGCTCTAAAAAAAATAAAGGTTTAATTGATATTTTTCTCTCTAATCTCACTTTACGGTTTTTTTTATAAAAAAATTATAAGATAGCACTTACATATTCATATCAATTAGTTTTGATTTCTACTGATACTATCATCACTAATGTGACTGCAAATATGTTCAAGATACTTCAGAGTTCTGACAGTGTATAAAATTGTTAAAAATTTATTTCACAACAGAAAAATATGAGAAATTGCGATGTGTTTCAAACTTATTGTATTCTCAGTTACTTCTGATATGTCTTGATATATAGATAGTTTAACAGATTCACCGAAGGAGAGTGATCTTTTCATATTTTGTTTTAATGATTTTGATCAACTATTCATATTCTAGGTCGATGATTTGTATTATTACCAGTATCCCTTGATCCAGATTCAACTAATACAATCATTGACATTATTTCAGTTAAACTATTTGTGTATCAATATATATATATATATATATACACACACACACACACACACACATACCAGATGGAATCCAAGTAGATTCTAATTTCTTTTATTTTCTATTATGGAAGAAATTTTCGGCGAGTTTACAATGTCAAAAAAAGTTTATAGTAGGGCATTGTAGCAACACAGTCAACCCCACTAGTAATGGTGTTAAACACGAAACTAAACATTTGGTATAAAAAAAATGTGTCATAATACAAATTTTAAATATTATAGGCGATGCGGAATTCACCTTCTCTGGTGCCAATCTAAAACACAATGTATTATGTGATTTAACCTTCTAATAAAGGCACATTTGATGCAGCAACCACGTCAAGGGGAATGGTGGATTGTCATTAATAGCCTAAGCTTGTTTTTCAAATGGAAATTAGATAATATTCAATGCATGATTATCTTATCTGTCAAAAAAACAAAAGGGAAATCTAAACGATGCTATTTCAGGGAAATAGATACTATAATACTTTTAAGCATTGATGATGATCATCAACTTTTTTAACAATTACTTTGTTGGTGTATCAACTCCTTTTACATTGAAATGAATCTGTTTTCATCATATACAAAATAAAAGCAGTATCCAACATTTTACTTATTGATGTCATAATTCAGTTGCTCAAAGCAACAATTTCTTGTACATGCAAGAATGGACTCATTTATAATACCAAAAAAAAAGAATGGACTCATTTTTCCATCCAAATCACACACCGAAGACACTGTCCTTCAATCAATAAATCAAAAGCTTTGTTGATATCCTTGAACTCCACCTCATGTGTGACAAACTCATCCAAATTCAGTTCCTGTTGATGAATTGCAGATGAAAGTTACTAAAAAAAGCATCCCAATAACTTGGTCTTATGGCATTATTAATTTACATAATCATCACTATGTTAATAGAAGGGATCAAGAGCATAGACTGAAAAAAATAGAAGAAATTGCACAAAGTACCTTGTCCATGTAGCGTTTAAGGAGAACTGGTACGTCAGACTTGGGTTTGAGTCCTCCAAATAAGCACCCCACGAGGCTCTTCCCACTATGGAGGACCACATTACAACTAAGGCTCAATGTGGATCCTGGCTTGTCCACTCCTAAAACTATCGTTTTTCCCCAACCCAGTAGGGAAATCATCAGTTTTAACAACATCCAACAAGTTTGCATCTGAATTTGACATTTTCCTGAAGTACTAGGAATTTCAAATTAGTTAGCACAAAATAAAACTATTACTAGTGCTACTTTTAGTGGATTTTCAAGCTTGGTGATAGGTTGATCCTTGAAAATTATACTGCAGTTATTCATTTAATGGCATTATTTTGACTGCATATAAACCATAGTGCAAGGCATGTTTGGGGGCACTTTGAGAGATAGATAAATAGATAGAGGGAGAAGGATAGAGAGATAGAAGGAGAGGGACCTTTCTACAAGAAGCATATGCTTCTTCCATCAATGATGCCATGCCAACACATTCGAAGAAATAATCTGCTCCCCCACTAGTCATCTCTATGATAACCTGCTTCACAAATTCATGAGAAGGAAATTTGAGGACTTTATGCAATTAAATAAAGATTGAAGTCTAGAAGAGGGTAGACCTGGCTCACAGATTTGTTTTCACTTTCTCCAGCATGGACAAAGTCAGTGAGTCCAAACTTTTTCCCTAAGTCAACAAACCCATCAAATCAATCACATAATTTGAGCACAATAATGACACAAACAAATTTATGTAACCATTATCATTAAGCAGATAATGCATTACCAGATTCATATTTTTCTGGTTTGACATCCACACCTATAATCATAGTTGCTCCACAAAGTCTAGCTCCTTCAGCAACCTAGGAAACAAGTCACTTACAATGAGCACTTGAGTTGAATAAACCACAAAACACTGTAAAAGAAAATAGAGCCATGTGGATTCCATACTGCTACTCCAATACTTCCCAACCGAAAAAGGCCTACTGTTGACCCTGGCTTCACACCTGCTGTTCTCCAAGCAGCACCTACCCCTAGAAGTGGAAGTTTAATCAAAATATTGAATTAGATGAATGTTGTTGAGTAGTGAACTAAAATATGAAAACAACCATGTGTTTATTTATGATAAGATATTCTGACTATTATTTATATTATGCAACTGATATAGTTCTTATATATTCTTTTTCTTTAATGTTTTGCAATTTTGCATGGTTTATAGGCAAATTACCGGTTGGTACACCACAGCTGAGTAGGCATGCCCTGTCGGGTGGTATTGTTGGACCAATCTTGGTTAGATGGGCAATGTCAACCACAGTGTACTCACTAAAACTAGACACAAAAAGGAAATGGTATATGATCTCTCCTTTTAAATCCGTGAATCTAGAGGTGGCATGTCTAGGCATCCAAGGAAACACCTCGAAAGGAAACTTTGAACAGAGGTTGTTCTTGCTTGATTTGCAATCTATAAACACCCCACAATCAGGTAAGAAAATTGGAACAACCACATCTCCTTTTGTAACTTCAGTTACATCCTCTCCTATGTTTTCAACAATCCTAGATCATATAAAATTTGGCTGGAACATCAGCAGCAGCTTCTATAATTTTAAATGTAACATGAAGAAGAAATAAAGGGGCTCGAGCCTCTTGGTGGCAAATCGTTGGCAACCAACACAAAACATTAGGTTGTAAAGATAAATATAATTAGTCGTAGAATTTATTCTTAAATCAATGTTTAGATTACAATACAAACAGGGTAGTACTAATAAATAGTGGATTCATTTTTTCCTTAGGAATGAATATATTATCCAGTGAATAAAATTATAAAATTAAAAAGAGTAAAAGGCATGCACTCACTCAGCCAACAGCCTGATGACCCAAGATTCTTGGACAAATTGCAGGAGGGACCTTCAAACACACAAAAAAAGATTTTAAAAAATTCATTAAAAAGTTCCACTAAGGCTTTTAAAAAAGAAAGAAATCTAGATCAAAAGAAAGAGTGTGAAAATAAATAAAAAAGTGGTAAAGGGAAAACATTGACTAAGAAAAATGTTTTAAATCATTCAGAGGAAAGAAAATGATGGTAACCTCCATCTTCCAAAAGGTAACATCGCTGTGACAAAGGGAAGTGCATATAACACGAATCCGAGGTTTACGAGGCATTGGCGGTGCCAAATGGAGAACCTGGCTTGCGAGTTGCGACAAAAGCAGAACAAATAGTATTTAGACATATGAAACATAAATATCAACTGCAAATAATGAAGAACAAATAGTATTCATACATGTGACACATAAATATCAACTTCAAATAACTAAGAAAGGTATTTGAAATAATAAAAAATGGAAGTTTTTGAAGTTTTTCACGAATCACGGCATGGCACACCTTTACATCTTATGGGTTGTCCTTCACTTGTTGTTGCTAGTTTATCTTCCATGGCAATACAAAGCACAAGATGATGAGTCAATGCACCAAGTTAGAAGCGTAATTAAGTGCCAGCAAAGAGTTGGGAGCTGACCTATGAAATATAAGTGCAAATTTTGGGTCAAAGATAAATGTAATGAATTATTATTATGTAGTATTATACAATATTAATATTAATGGGGTGCATGTTGAGGGAAAGGACTTGGAATATGAGTGGATATAGAAAGGTTTCTCTTCCATGTGATGTGAAGCTACAAACCTAGTTAATTTGGTAGTATTTTCATGTTTGCAGGTCACCCTCAGTTATTTGTTTTTACCAACGAAATTTAGAAGAAAAAAATATCGTCAGAAGGTTTTAATGCATGTTTGAATATGTGCATTACTATATGAACATAAACTATTCAGAAAATAATAATTATATTGGTATTACTTTTTAGGTGAAAAAATAAACATAAATTATTTTATTTCAAACTCTAGTTTTACGAAATTAATTTTATAAGATTAAAATCAATTAAAATTAAGTTTGTTAATATTGTATATCTAAACACACTAAATTGTGAAGCGGTCATCAATTTAAAATTGGGAAAACATGTATTCTCGATTAATTTGACACTTTTGACTTTTTAGAAAATGTTAGCTTTACTCTTATTTTTTCTGCTTTGTCCGTTTTGCACATGACAACAAAGAATCACGTGTCCAGTAGTGGTAAGTATCTTAACACTGATTATATATGATCGAAATGAATGGATAAACCAAATTCTTGCTACACAAAAGTTTGAAGGTTCCTTGTTAGAACGATTAACGATTTCACGTTGCGAACAAACGAGACAGTGTACGTGATAAACTGTATTGCAAAGATTGCTTTGAAATTTAACTAGTAAAAAACCTATTATTTTTTGTCATAGATGAAAGACCGATGTTATCCAATTTATTATATTATATATTAATTTTGCTTCTGATGGGTGATTCTAGATAATTTTATATCCTGTAAAACATTATCACTTTGTTACTTATAAATATAATTCGTTGTTTGCTGTGCGTGCGAAAGTAATATTATCTGAGATATATTATTATTGTAGTCCTAAATTTTATTTCTTGAATTTTTTATTTTCATTTTTAGTAAGAATGAAAAAAATAAGTTAAAATACTAAAAATAAAGAAGAAGAAAAGATTAAGGACTTAATGCAGATAAAAAAAAATTAGACTAAAAATATAAAGTTTACAAAGGTTAAGAAAAAAGCTTAGAAAGTCATTAAAGTTTCAAGTTGATAAAAAAAAAAAAAACTTTCTAAATAAATGACATATTTTATTTTAATAAATATAAAATAACAAATTTTTGCAGTCTTTTTATATTCATAATTTGCAGAAAGAGGGGATTCGCAGTTGTGGAGTAGATCTGAATTGTGAGCAATAGATTCTTAAAATTTGCAGGCAATGGGTAGCTTCACCGCTGAAGATCTATCGACCATTGGCGGAATCGCCACCGTCTCGCTTCTCCATTCCTTCATTCCCACTCACTGGCTTCCTTTCTCCATTGTCGGTCGCGCTCAGAAATGGACTCTCTCCACCACTCTCATCGTCAGTACGTTACCTTCTTCTTGCTCTCTGTGATGCCCCAATCTTTGTGTTTTTCTCTCTTCTGTTTCGATGTGAGTGGGCAGAGAGAAAAAACAAATTGTTCTCTTAATAAATTCCTTTAGTTCTGTTTAAAGATGAAATCTAGTGATGCCATTATGAATTTCCAGATCCTCTTGCAACCTCTCTTCTCGAATAAATCTATATTATAGTTTTGAAAACGTTAGGTTCTCGATCTTTGTATATTGAAACTCTACAAATTTAAATCATTTGCTATTAACTTGCTAAATAATACTCCAATTATGCTCACATTCTGACAAACTACAAACCAAGCTCAATAAATTCTTTGTACCTGTCCTCATTGCCATCGAAAGCACTTTGAATTTCCTTCTTAGCCCTATCCATTGTTTCATATATGTAACCAACCCACTGCATCTGTCCTTATTCCCATATGATGTCTAGTACAAAGACTCAGAAGACTGTGTTCTTGGATTCTGTTCATAAAGTTTTTAACCTTATCCATTTTATTTCATGCAGCTGCACTTGGAGCAATTTTGCACGTAATATCCACTTCACTGCTTGGTATAACAGCAATTACCATGGCAAACACCATTGCTGGTGAAGAAACAGTGCATAAGGTTGCTTCACTTTTGCTTGTATTTCTTGGTGGTAGTTATATAATGTTGTTTCTGATGGGAAAAGGTGGCCATAGTCATTCACACAACCAACCCATGGAGAAAATGGCTGTAGCTGGACTTATTCTTGTTCCTGCATTGTCTCCTTGTGCTACAACACTCCCAGTATTTCTTGCTGTTGGAAATTCCTCTTCCATGATGGTGCTTGCCATCATAGTACTACTATTCAGGTATTAATCAATTGCCTTAAACAATAGGATTTTTTCCTCCTGCTATTTTGTTCTTTTTCAAATGTGCATACTTTTTTTCTGCTTCCATGTGCATGTTTGGTGGATCTGTGTTGGCCTATGATTATTTAAAGTGATGCGTTATTTGTTGGAAAATGGTGTCAGTGATTATCAATATTAAAAATTCTGATGTTGACCTTAACATTGAATAAAGCAAAAAAATTTTAGTTGATGATCATGAAAATTTGTTTTGATTATTGAGAAACTAGTGAAATATATTCATTGAATGTTGTTAAAACTGGACCGAAGAGTGAAACTAGGTAGGGACTAGGGAAAATTCCATAACTTGTCTGAAGAGTTTTGACCATTTACTCAGTTTGAGATTGAATTATTATCTGAAAAGTGACGATTTCATGGTAAGACCAGTTGGGCCGCCTAGTCTGGTTGCCGACAACAATGACTACCGCTTGAACATTTACCTACAATGTTAGGAAATACTATGAGTTTTTTAAGTTGAAATTCACATGAAACAATATCAAATTTATAAAACCTTTCAGGAAATGTTAAAACAGATTAAACCAGATTGAGTGATTTTAGCTGGTCCAAAGGTGTTTGACCCTCAATTCTGTTTTGAGACTGAATTATAATTGGACAAGTGTCCAATAAATGGTTAAACTGGTTGGCCTGCCTAGTCTGGTTTGTGTCAACAATTACTCTATCACTTGAACATTTGCCTACAGTGTGTGGAAATACAAGGAATATTAAGTTGTAATAACATGACATCATGTATACATTTTTTCATGACAACTTATGCTAAGGCTTCTAATAAGACACATGTCTGACAAACCTCTCTTTGGTACTACAAACTACTTGAATTTTGAGATGCCATCCAAGCTGAACAAAGATGGTTAACAATTCAGCTAGATCCCTTGACCACTTTTTTGAAATTCAGGTAGCTTGATGGAACATATAAGAATCCTTATTTCTGTCTTGTATTTGAATTTTGAATGCTGTTCTGCACTAAAGATTCATAATCTTTAAGGCCCTGAGTTTCTTAATCTGGGTTGATGCTACTTTGTTTAGATGCCAATTAAGCTTGCAAAAAAAAAAAAATTGTTTAGATATTGATTACTAACCAAGCTTCACACATATTGCACTTACAGCACAATAACTGTGATGACTTCGCTGGTAGCATTGTCATTTTATGGGGCCAGTCAGCTGAAGTTTCACTGGGTGGAGCGATATGACAAACTTCTTGTTGGTTCAGTGCTGTGTTTAGTAGGAATCTTGACCCTACTTTTTCATGATCATGATCATGAAGCAGTTACGATTGGACAGCACTCACATAGGAAGATTATTTCCTTATGAAATATATAAATGTTTTGTAATTTCATGCTTATGAGCATTGTCAAGGTATTGTTTTTATTTTGTATCAGAAGGGAAAGGGAAAAAAGAAAAATATGTTGCTGCTTAGGAGAATTGATCATCTTGGTCTAGTTAAAGTGGTTGTATACTGAGTTTTCAATCTGAAGTTAATGTGTTTTTGGTAAAGGCAAGTAACGTTGGTAGAATCTAGAACACATACCTATTTTGATCTCTAAAAAAAGTACTGGATTCAATTTAATTTTTAAAGAAGAAAGTTTTCCAACGGTTCTGTAACTTGAGATTATAAATATGGGAACATTTTACCCCGATTATTTAAGTTAATATTTTTAAGAGTTAATTTGAAACACTGATGATTTTTTTGAGAAAAAATTATGCATGCATACTTTTTCAAAACAAATTATGTATTTAAATATTATTTCTTGACCTTTTCTTTAGAATTTTAATTGGGTTTAATTTTTTTTCTTTCAAAAACTTGGGTGTTTCCGAAAATTTATAAGTTGATATGATAAATTGATATAAGTAATTAGTTTTAATTTAAATTGTTTTGAAAAAAGTAGCTACTAGTGTACTTTTTTTGACTGACAAAATATTTTAAATAATTTTTATTTTTTGAAACGATATTTGAAATAAGGTTTTTTAAAATGTTAACTTTTAATTTCTTAGTTTTTTTATTTTTTTATTTTTATTCTTAATATATTTATCAAATTTTATGATTATCCTTTTTGAATAAATTATGATTTTTTTTATATTTTACACTTTTCAACTATTTTAATTATTAATTTTACTGAACTTATAATTTAATAAATTAATTTTTAAATTTTTAATTGATTTTTCAATTTTTAGTTAATTTTTTAGCTTTGAAAATAACTTTTGAATTAATTTTGTGGATTATAGTCTCCTTTTATCTTATGCATCTCAGGAATATGTAGGGGCATGCAAAAGAGGAGGCATAATTATATCATTTTATTGGAGTTTAAATATATTTTTATCTCATCAATTTAGTTCTTTGTATTTATGTTCTTATAAAATTTTATCGTTTTAGTCATTCTAAAATGTGTTTATTTTATTTTTTATCTCTAGAATATTTTAGATAACGCTTTAAACAATAAAAAAATCTTTGAACAATACAAAAAATAATTAAACGGTAAAAAATGTAATCTAAAATATTTTAAGAACAAAAAATAAAATAAACACATTTTACAAAAACTAAAATGAAAAAAAAATGCAGAAATGAAAATAAAACAAAAAATGTTAAATTACAAAACATTAAAATATATTTAACCCTTTTATTAATAAAGAATTGAATGGTCATTTTCATATTCCTTTTTGAAATATTATTAAACAATAAAATTGAGTCGTATTGATGATAGTATATAAAGAAAAAATTGTTTCGTTACATATCTTTATATAAATGCTACATTAATATTTTTTTCAAGTCTAGTTAACATATATATATATATTATACTATCATATTATATATTTAAGTGAATTAATTATATTAAAATTTAATGTTAATGTAATTCTAAAAATTATGTATTATTCAATTCAATTTTGATTTCAAATTATTTTTTTAGTACA
>PYAF01005569.1:1572036-1588582 GCA_007407185.1 Glycine tomentella
TAAGTAATTAATAATTACATAACTAATAATTTTTTATTTGGTTCAAGTCAATATTTGACTTGATATATTAATTATAATAATTCAATTAAAGATTTTTAAATAAAAATAAAAAAAATTAGGATGGAAAATGAATAAATTTAATGTTTTCCACATGATATTTGCCTATTAATAAAACTTTTATTTGTTTATAATAAGTAATAATTTAATCTTTAGGGAAAACTATTGAATTGAATGACAAGGCTTGATTTAGGATCTAAAAGTTCAGTAAGGTTCCTTTCCTAATATCATGAAATTCATGTTCTTTTTAGTGAACTAAAAATGGAAAAAAAAAATCAACCAATATTAATTATCTAGTCATTTTAACTTTAAATTCCTTTTATATATGCCTTGAAACAATATCCTTAATATAAATAGGGGATAAAAATGCAAATTATTTTTCATAGTGAAATAATCCTTTCCAGGTTTTTTCTCGAAGCTTTCCTAAGAGTCTTATTTTTGACATCCATTATGCATCATTTATTGTCTCCAAACAGAGAAATGGTTCAAAAGAATGGCAGCATTCATAAGGGTGATGGTTACAATGAAATGCTCAATAGGTATCAATCACGTAGGATCCACTCAATGCCACCTCGAGGTATACAAGAAAGGCCTCCAAATTATCCACATCCTATCAATTTCATGCAAGGTACCAAGTTACTGAGTCTAATGGCAAGGAATAATTGATTATAAATTCATTTTTTCATGTGTTAAATGTAGGAAAGTACCAAGAGAACAATCTTGTTGATGTCAAGATTCAATCGATGGAGCCTTATGCATCATCCTCCAACAACAACATTAATGCATCACTGACAACACCAACTAGATACAATCAAATTTTGCCTGATCAAGAGCAAACTGGTCACCGTAGTATTGATCTTTTGATACCTCCATCGCAAATAGACTCAATTAAAATTTTCTCACTCAATGATGTCAGTTTAAAAGGTCACACAAGTGGTTTTCCAAATCCTTCAATAGGAACTATGTTTCATAACCCAAAAAACCTTCCAAGCTATCCCAATGGAGCAAATTCCCTATACCCAAATCATCAAAGGAATAAATCCTCAGTTTTTAATTATTCAAAACCTCATCCAAGGTTTAACATAAATAATTTTCATGGTGTAAATGATGTTGCTAAGCCAAGTCTCTTGCCTCCAAATCAAATTCAAAAATTGGACCTGCTTTCTTATAAGGGTGTAGCTCGTGAGAGAGCAATGAAGCGTCCCTTACGTGAATTTCAAGAATTTGACATCATGACAAGTGCTTCAAAAAGGCCAAGGATGAACTTTTCCCCACTACTTAATTATTATGAAGGAGTGCAATCTAGGATGGAAAAGATATTTCCTTTCAAGGATGAGAATAATCAAGTTTCTACCTTTAAGATTAAAACTGATGCTAAAGAGAATATTGATAAGGACAACCTGGATCTCTCACTACACCTCTGAATGATATGTAGCACCTTTTTTTTTTCTTAGTTTAATAATGGTATTTATTCATGCTCTACAATAAAATAAATGCTTGTAACTCTTAATTGAGTTATCTCTTTATATAATTAGTGGATGTGTTGTTATTTTCAATTTCAAGTGCTCTTATAATGAATAACAGTTAGCTTCAAATTTCAAAATCATCATTCAACTCGCTTATCTTTCCTAGAAGACACCCAACAATTGCCACTATCAATACAATTTTTTTTTGTTTTATATGATAATAGTCTATCAAAATTTAATATTAGCATTTTTTAATTATTTAAAATAAACATTTCAACTATTTGTAATTTTCCATATAATTGAAAATTCTTTCTTTTGTAAAATTTATTTTAAAATTCATATTCATGGCGGTTTTCAATTGGTTACCAGAGTAAAAAATTTATATTGACAATGTATTAAAATTAAACTCCATGCAAAGATTTTAATTAAAATACACTTATATATATCGTAATGTAAAACGTTGTATATTGTTATTCAAACTTAAATTGTCATATAATTAAAAACTATTTTATTTTATAATAATTACTTAAACTTCATATTTAAGATTATTAACTTATGGTATAAATTCTTTTTATCAACAATTTATAAAACTAAACTCATTTTTCAATTTTATATTACAACATCATTCGATGAATTTAATAATACACAAGTTGTCAAACTCATTAAATTATGTAGGAATATACCACTTGTTGAATAAAATATTTTTCATATAACAGTAATTTATCAAAATTTTGCACACAAAAAATTACACTAATTTAATTATATAAAAAAAGATTCATTAAACAATTTATAGATTTATACCTCTTTACGAAGAAAACCACATTTTAAATCAAAGATACAAACACTAATTAACCATATAAATTTTTCATAAAAAATGTCAATGTTTACTAGTATTGATATATTGCTTGTATCAATTTACATCTATTATCTACTTTCATAATTTATAATATAAATATTTTAAATTTAATTTGTTAATATTTTTTGTCACATTTTACTTTCTGAATGGATGATGCACTCACATATGCATCTTTGATTTTAAATGATTAAATTTGTAATTACACATCACTTTTATTATTCAATATTAAACACTTGACTTTCATATTTGTTCTTAATTCTTGATTTGAAATATTTTATGATTAAATTTTTATTCAAGTTTAATGATTTTATTAAGGCTGGACAAAAAAATCCATATCCATAAAATAATTTATATCCAATCCAATCTAATCCATTTTAAATCCATTTAAATGGATTAGTTTCATATCCAAATCCATTTTTATGGATTTTAAATCCAATCCAATTAATTGGATATGAAATGGATATGGATTGGATATTTGGATTTTTTTTTTTGTCAACTTTGTTTGAGACTATTTTTTTAGTCGACGTTTACTAATGATGATTTTAAGTTGTTATCGTTGAGCCTATTTTTCGATTTTTTTTAATCAACATTGATTAAGACTATTTTTTGACCGACATCAGTCAATGCTATTTTTATGCCGACGTCAGCTAAATTTTTTTGTTGATGTTTGTTGAAATTATTTTTTATCGACATCAAGTAGGTTTTTCACTCGACGTCGACTATAGTTTTTTTTTGTCGACGTCAGACAAGACTATTTTTTGGTCGACATCGGTTGAAAAAATATCGATCGGCATCATCCAAAAAACCTAGTTGACGTCGGTCAAAATATTTCTCCAATTGACGCCGATCGAAAAAAATCCTAGTTGATGTCAACAAAAAATATCCCTAGCTAACGCAGTCAAAAGAAATAGTCATGGTTAATAGTGACCAACAAATCCTAGTTGTTTCCAACAAAAAAATTTAGCTAATGTCGATAAAAAAAAGTCTTGACAAATGTTGGCAAAAAAATATCAATGATCGACATCGGCAAAAAAAAATCTTATCAATGTTAGTCACAAAAATCCTAACCAATGTCAGCTAAAAATTAGTCATGATCGATGTTAATCGAAAAACCCTAGTCAATGTCGGCCAAAAAGTGCATTGACTAAAAATTCTGGTCGACTTCAACCAAAAAGTAACCCTAGCTAAGATCGACCAAAAACATCATTGACCAATGTCGACTGAAAATGCACTGACTAATGTTAGCAAAAAAAATAGTCTTGGTTGATGCCGGACTAAAAATGTCTAGACCGATATCTGTCGAAATTGCTTTGATTGAGGTATGTCAAAAATACACTAACCAATATCGATAAAAAAAATAGTTTTGACCAGGGTCGGTTGAAAATAGCTCTTCAATGGACTTGTACAAAATTTTCACTTTTTAGTATTTAATAACTAAAATTTGTAAAAAAAATCTTATATCATTTAAGTGGATATAAATTGGATATATCCAAATCCATATCCATTTAATGGATTGGATCTTAAATCTAGTTTGTTTTCAAAAAAATATGGATATGGATTTAAAATCCAATCCATTTAATTAGATATGAATTAGATATGGATTGGATTCTTAAAAATCCAATCCATGCCCACCCCTAAATTTTCCAACATTGATATTGTCATTAAGAAGCGCATTTTTCCTTTGCATTATCTTTTATCTTATTTCGATTGTTGAAGTTGAATATTCATACATTAATGTTTGAATTTTTCCTTTACATTATTTTCTAAATATTCAAGTGGTCTAAGTACACTGTCTTTTATATATAAAATGTAATGGGGATACATTAATAATGTAAAGTTATATATATATATATATATATATATATATATATATATATATTACTCTAATTAGTGTGATTGAATTAACAGGGAGACTTTTGTTGTTGTTATTGCATATATATTTTTTATGAGAGATGATGATATTGCTTGAGTTGGGTAGATCATTGAAAAAGTACGTATTGTTAGGTTAATATTTTTTTTTTGTTCAAATTGCATATACAATTTTATGATTGAAAATATTATTTGAGTTGGGTAAGATGAATATAAATAACAAAATTCTTTATTTAAATATTTAATATAATTATATATTGAAGACTTAAAATTAAGATTGTTGAAATAATTTCATGTTAATTGACTCACAGATTGAGAGATTAGGTTAATTGTGTTATCATATTAATTATTTTAAAAAAATTATCATCTGTTATTTTTCAAAGATACAAACTAATTATTAATTTATATTATACATTATCACTTATTCATAGGATTGATTTAATGGTGCACATAAGGTTCCGTTATATTTACATGTGAAAGAGTTTGTGTTTAATTTTTTCATGTATAAATTTTTTGTATAAAATAATATCAACATCTGATCCTATAAATTAAGAAAATACTTGTGATACTAACCAGAAAAAAATTATACAATTATCAGTTTTAGTTATCAGTAAAGAATATGCTGACACTATGCTTGAAGAATATAGTGACATTTACTTTGGCCCGCCATATTTAAAAGACGAATTTAGAATCAGCGATGTAGAAAAAGTAAAGCATCGATTAAAGGTATGACCAAAAAAAGGTCATAAAGCCAAGAAACTAATCACATGTCCACATTTCCTACACTACTCTTCTGATGATGTTCCACTTTACCACCCTAAGCCCCACTCACTTTTTTGCAAATGTTGAATATCTTATAACTTAATATATGATATCATTTTAAAATTATTAAATTATAGTATTATTATTTTTATAAATTACACATTTATTTTTTTTTATAGCTTTATATATATGAAAATAGTGTGTGCACTTTTTTAAAGGTAAAATAGTTTATGAAATTAGAAGCGTCAAAAATCTTTATATTGTGTCATTCAATCACACACATACAAGGATTTTAATGTTAAATAGTTCAACTACGAGGTATGTGTGGTTGGGATAGAATCTCTAATGATTTTAGATTTAATTGCATGTTTTATTATTAAAGTTTTATAATTTTGCAAATTTTATTACTGAAATTTTAATTTTGTGAATTTTATTATCGTACTACTTAATTTTTTCAAAATTTACCACTTCGTTAAGACTTGTCTTCTTCATGTCAAATTTTATTTTCTTCGCCATTTTTTTCTTGCGGGGTTAGTGGAGTTCTTTCCCCTTTGTTGTAAAGCATCATGTTCTTCTCCATTATTATCAGTGTTCGTCGTCCCTGTCAAAGACATTGGTTTTAAATCCCAAAATCATTTTTTCTCGTAGAACTTGTTTAAAAAAATGTTTTTACAAATTTCTTAATTATAAAATTTCGCTGCCACAATAAAATTTTACTAATTCTAACATAATTTTCCGGAAATCGAATTTATTGTAACATCAAACACAAACAAAAGATAAGGTGACAAGCAATTTTCATATAATTGGGGCAACAAAAAATTGTAACTATTATCTTCAACTATTCGTGTGTGTATGAAAAAAAAAAATCAATTTTTGTAAAGTTGAAGGACAAAAAGGTATAAAATTGACTCAACATTTCTACGAAATAAACGAGTCTGAAATCATTTCATGACTTAGTACTTAATTACCTTCAATTTGGACGAAAACTTAATAGAGTGGTAAAATTCGAGAAAATTAAATAGTACGATGGTAATTTACAAAATTGAAACTTCGGTAGTAAAATTGGCAAAATTATAAAAATTCAATGGTTAAATGTGTATTTAAGCCATGATTTTAATGTATAACTCATCTTTGAACGTTGGATTAAGAGAAAATTAAAAATGAAAATAAAAAGTTTTATTTTTTTAAAACAAATTGTTGGAGTAACTTGATTCTTCCTTTATTATATATATATATATATATATATATATTCAAATAATTTAAATTTTATTAGATATGTGGCACATAAAAAAGGTCTCACATAGTTTAAGAATTGAAATTTAAAATACTATTTTATAAATACCTCTCTTTAACCTATTTAGATGTCTTATAAGGATAAAATTATAAGACTAACTAATTTGAGTTAAAAGAAATAACTACTTGAATGCGTTAAAGCCTAAAATATAAAGAACTTGAGGTCCACACATTGATGCCAGAAAGTTGTCCTAAGCCACACACATAAGCCTTGGCAGGTCCTCTAGCCTTGGTACATAAAAAAACGTCTCACTCCACTTAAGAATAACACTAATGGTAATTTATATCTATCCTTCACCTTTAACTTACCCAAGAGTTTTGTAAAGATAAAATTGTGAAGCTCAATGTTAATGTACACATTTTTTTAAGAAGAATCACTCAACTTAAAAGAAAGGTCACCAATAATTATTTGTTTATGTACCAAAATAAAATACATTAAATTGATGAGTTTTGCTGTTTTTATTTGTAATATTATTTTTGTATTTATATTCTTTAATCCTCATATTTGTGTGTGTGTGAGAGAGAGAAGTTTTTCTCTGCATAATTTACTTTATTGAGAATATTAAACCTCGTCGAACACATTTATAAGTTTATAGAGATTATTAATCTTTAAGTAACACATTTATAACTTTGTTTTCAACTATAGCTTTGCATGTTTTTGTTCTATCTTTTAAACGAGTAAATACATAAACCTGCATGAGTTTAGACACTCACACTGTCATACACACATTATACTTTTATAAGAGAATATTAAACTTCAACCAACCCATGTGTAACTTCATTTTTAATTAAAGCTTCGCCATTTTTTTTTTCCTCTTCAATCTTTTAAACGAATAAATAAATAAACCTGTAGGAATTTAGACACTTTTTTATATTAGATGGAAAATGAACGATGGAAAATTAGATGCCTTTGAAAAGAAAGCTAGTACAATTTGCTTTCTTGTGCATTGGTATATTGAATGTTCCAAGCGCGTGTTTCTCACACGCTCCACTTTCGGCAGACAGTGGGACCCACGTGGAGGTGGGCATCACTGATTCACTGTGTCCTCCTATGTTTCTTTCATTTGCATGGAACCAGCCATGAGTGATAATAACCATTAAATTATTTTTTCTCTTTCTCTGAAAATTCCCAAATCCCATTTCTGTCAATTATTCTGTTACATGGGTCTTCGCTGAAATCCAAGTTCATATTGTGCAGCTTTGCTTCACTGCAGCTTTGGTTGGTACCCACCAAATTTTCCATCTTTTTTCCAAATTCCAAATTTTCTTTTTTAGCGGTTCACTGTGATTTTTTGCTTTTTGGGTACCCCCATTTGTTCCTGCTACCTAAACTGTGTTTTGTGTTGGATCCCACTTTTTTTTTGGCTAATTACTCAAAAAAATTCCTACTTTCTATTTTGGAGCTGGGTTATCTATCCCTTCCTTGAAATTTGCCTCCTTTGTGGTAAATTTCATTGCTTTCTGCATCTCCACGCACTCACTCATGCACTGTGCCTCTCATTGGGTTTTGAACACTGTCTTTTGGCTTTCAACTATTGCTATCTTTTTCGGATAGTGGATGCTTTATTTTTTTTTCTCTCTTTGATTGTTTTGGAGTTTGAGCTGGTTTCCCCTCTTCAATTGTTGCTGCTTTTTGCGGTAGTTTCACTAGCATTGTTTTCCTCATCATATTCCTCAGATCAGATGCAATTTTTGTATGCTTGTGTGTCCAGATGAAAATTGATGGTGACATTCCACCAGTTCTTTAGATGTTACAAATATAATCATGTTTCTGTGTACCTAAAAAAAGACACTAGTGATCTGCATTTTTCTTGTGGAAATTGTTGTTAAGTTTCTTATGTTAATTCATTTATTGTTTATTTAACACATTTGGTGTTTGATGAATTTACAGTTAGAACTTTAGTGAAGGATTTCCATAAAGGGAAAGCCGATTTGAGCTAGATTTGGGACAATGGGGGCCTCAAGCTCCAAAATGGAGGAAGATAAGGCACTGCAGCTATGTCGCGAAAGGAAGAAATTTGTGAGGCAAGCACTTGATGGGCGTTGCTCACTAGCAGCTGCTCATGTTTCATATATTCAATCACTGAAAAGTACAGGAACAGCTCTGAGAAAATTCACAGAACCTGAGGGTCCAATTGAGACTTCTTTGTACACTAATGCAACACCAGATCAACCACTTGCTTTAACTGAAAGGACCCTCTCCTTTTCTTCACCATCTGTTTCACATCACATAGATGAAGCTGAACATGAAAATTTCTCTCCAACTCCCTCCCCTCCTAGTTCTTCTAGCAAGTTCCGAGCAAATCATATGAAACATAGCACTATTACTTCTAAGAAAGTTGAAGAAAAACCACCCGTGCCTGTTATAGGAATAGTAACATCATCAGGTACTACTACACAGAATGCCAGTGTAACGTTTGGAACAGCAGCATTTGAAGATTCCTCTCTTCCAGCTGGAACTCCACATTGGGATTTCTTTGGTCTCTTTCACCCCATTGACCATCAATTTTCTTTTCAAGATGGGAAGGGTATGCATCAAGATATGGGGAATGCTGATGATATACAAAGACTAAGGGAGGAGGAAGGAATTCCTGAATTGGAAGACGATGAAGAAAAGGCTTCATCTCATGGAAAGGAACACTCTAGAGACTCTGAAGATGAATTTGATGAAGAGCCTGCTACAGAAACTCTAGTCCAAAGATTTGAAAATCTAAATAGATCTAACAGTCATGTTCAAGCAAATGTTGAACCTGCCACAACTAAGCCTCTCAGAGGACATTCAGCTTCTGAAGTTGAATTGGTAAATGGAGAGAAGGGGAACTCTGCTAGTCTATCTCCATTAAAGACAGCACATATGCCAGCTTTGCCTCCACCTGAAACAAATAAACCAATGGAGAAGGAAAGTCGTAATGAAAATAAAGTCACCCCTAAGAATTTCTTTTCAAGCGTGAGAGATATTGAACTGCTCTTTATTAAAGCTTCAGAATCTGGCAAAGAGGTTCCAAGGATGCTTGAAGCAAACAAATTTCACTTTCGTCCGATATTCCAAGGAAAAGAAAGTAATCTTACTGGCTCTCTTCTTTGCTTTCCATCTGGCTGTGAATCAGTTATCATCTGGGAATATTAAATATTAGCAGTTCTTAACTTTTTAGCGTAAGTAAAATATAACTATGAGATTTTGAATGAAATTCCCCATAATCATGCTTCTTAAGATACACAATATAGACACCCTATAGGCTACAGACACTCCCTGCATGGATATCCATTAAATAGAATTATGGTACACTTTGTTGATATCCTTGGGGTTTGAAAGAAAAATTCAGTTTCTGTTTCAAAGAAGCTTTTGGAAGTTTCTTTTCATTACTATGAAATTAATTTCAAAATGAAATGCTTTAAAATTTTAACCAGAGAATTTTTTATTTGTAACAGATGGTTCTGTGGTGTCCTCGTTTTTGAAGGTATGTTTCTCATGTGGGGAAGACCCAAGCCAAGTTCCAGAAGGTAATTTGAGTCATATCAACTGTTTATCTTTCATTTTTCCTAGACATTGCTGACCTTGTTGGGTTGAACCAATCTTCTTGTTAGTTCTGAAAGACTGAAACTGAAAGTATTCTCTAAGTGTACACATTTCCCCTCAGTAGGAGTGATGCGAATTGCAAATCCTATTATTAAATATGACTATTGTTAGTGTTGGTCAAGAAATTGTTGAATGTTTTGGACTCTGTTGTAGAGAATCTAGAGAATTTGTTTTTTTTTTAGAAGATATATTTGGTGTCGTTCGTTTCCTACTTATTTTCAAATTCATTGAGTTACTGCCACATAGTAATAAGCATTCTCTAGTCTGCCTTTAAAAGTGAAACTCATTTCAGAAGATTAATATTAGACCATCTGATTAAATTTCCTGTCTAATATTTTGGTAATTTAGATGTCCATTCCTGTGTTTTGGATAGCTGTTTTTTGAATTCAACATCTAACTATTGCATTCATCTTCTTAGAACCTGCTCAAAACTCGGTTAAGTACTTAACTTGGCATAGGACGGGGTCATCTCGATCCTCCTCATCCAGAAACCCTTTAGGAGAAAACTCAATTGACAATGCTGAGGACCATACAAATAATCTCTTTGATAATTCTTGTATGATCTCCGGAAGTCATGCATCAACCTTGGATAGGCTATATGCTTGGGAAAGGAAACTCTATGATGAAGTGAAGGTACGATATATTTCTTATCAACAATTTTGACAACCTGTATTTTCTGTATGTTACATTTTGATAATATGTTGCAGAAGTCTTGTATCGGATTCGAATCTTAGACTTAACCCTTGAAGTTTTTATGTTGACAGTTCATTTTTTAATAAATTGGTACATGTAATAGAATATGGCTATTTCTCCGTCTGTTTGCTAATATCGTTGTTTACTTCTGTGAGTAGGCTAGTGAGATTGTCAGAAAGGAATTTGACATGAAATGTAAATTCTTAAGGCAACTGGAATCAAAAGGAGAAAAGACCTCCACAGTTGATAAAACTCGTGCTAAAGTCAAGGATCTGCACTCAAGAATCAGAGTTGCAATTCATAGGATAAACTCTATATCAAAGAGAATTGCAGAGTTACGGGACAAAGAGCTTCAGCCACAACTTGAGGAGTTGATTGAAGGGTATGCGCCTGTTAGTTTTGCTATTTTTATTAAGTATTTATTTCATGCCAATGTGTATCGCCTTGATAATAGTACACAATATACAAGAATGCGATAAAAGGTGCATCAAGAAGTGCAATCAGAAAATTCCATAAGAAGAAATTTTGTTGGAAGTTTATTTTTCGTACAACTTGCTAAAATTTGATTAAGTTCTTTATTTGGTAAAAGTTTTTCTACTCAAGGTTATAAATTTATTAAACAACAAAGAAATAGTCAATAATAAAAAAGATCCATTGCTGAAATTTATTGTTTTGCTTTTGTGAAGTCATTCTATACCAACCTTGCTGAAATGTATTGTTTCTGCATGTGTAGCCTTATAGAGTTTTCCACCAGAAGAGTCTAAACATCAAAAACCTTTTGTCTAAATTAGGAGTAACATTATCATCATGCAATTGACAGTTTTCCAAATTATAGTGTTAAAAGTTAACTTTTAGTAATTGATTATGCAAGATTGTTGGCTTTCTGTTGTGACTCACTGATGTTGGGCAATCAACCTTTGAATGCTAGTTCTTTTTTATCTTGGATTAGTAAGCAACATATGTTTTCATAGTCAGAGAGATGGATGGCTCAAACATGTAAACTTATGTTGATTGATATGAGCTTCTTGCTTTTGTATTTCATCTGTTTCTGTTATTCTTTGATGTCAGGTTGAATCGGATGTGGGAAGTGATGCATGAATGCCACAAACTTCAGTTTCAGATCATGTCCGCAGCATATAACAACAGCCATGCTAGAATCACCATGCACTCAGAATTACGTAGACAGATTACTTCCTATCTTGAAAATGAACTCCAATTTCTATCATCAAGCTTTACCAAGTGGATTGGAGCTCAGAAATTCTATCTGGAGGCTATAAATGGATGGCTTCACAAATGTGTTCGTCATGAAGAAAAATCATCCAAGAGAAAAAGGAGGCATCAATCTGACCTTAGCTATAATGATCCTCCAATATATGTCACATGTGCATACTGGTTGAGTAAACTTAGTGACTTACCTGTAAAGGATGTTGCTGATTCGATTAAGAGTTTGGCGACGGATACTGCCCAGTTCTTACCACACCAAGATAAGAACCAAGGAAAAGGAGCTCATCCTCATATGTCAACATGGAAGGCTGATATTGGTGGCGAATCAGCAGATGGTTTATTGAGAGATGACACATCAGAGGACTGGGTTACAGGTCTTGATCAATTTCGGCGAAGCTTGATTCGATTTCTTAGTCAATTAAATAATTTGTCTGGTTGTTCTGTCAAAATGTACACAGAACTTCAACAAGCCATTCAGGATGTCAAAAATCACCAGCGTTCGAACTCTCAGTCTCAAAATGGTCATTTGAATTCTCAGTCTCAAGATGGTCATCAGAATTCTGAATCTCAAAGTTGATCCATCAGTGCTACAACTCAAGTGGTTTAGGCTGAAAACAAACATCTACACGATAAGAGAATTGCGATGAAACATTGTGGAATTGCAGAACTATAACTTTGTGTTGAGCATACAAGTCCACAGGATGGAGCATTTGTACATGATAGGATGTAATAAAGTCATTACAGATTGCCACACTTACTTGTTCATTTAGTCCTATTAAGAATACAATAGAGAGATTATGTGTGTATGATTAAGGATTCAGCAAGAGCTGCAAGTACTAGGATCTGATGGTGAAGAAATTTGGGTGCAATTTTTTTTTGCTAATAAAGGGTTTGTACCAGGAGTTGTACTCCCCTCCTTGATTTTCTTTGCTTGTGCCATTTTTTCATTTATGTTATGTGTATATAATTATTGATTAGTAATATTATTTGAATTTTATAAAGGAACACTCAAATGGCTGAGAGCTCTTTTAGTTAGGAAGAGTGAATGGCTAATTTTTATTTTTTAGTATCATTAGACCAATTTTTATAGTTTTAAAAAGAAGTGATTTTGATTTAAAATAATCTAATGGTTATTTTTTTAGAGGTTTTTTTTTTAAAAAAAAAAGCAGAAGCAGTTGATTTTAGGAGAAGCCATTTAATATAGCTTCTGATTATTTAAAAAAAATTAAATAATTGTTTTTTTTAAAGAAAAATCTGTAACCAAATAAATACTTGGGTTGGGGAAGTAACCACTTATATTACCAGACCAGGGCAGCCATTGGATAAAATGCTTCAAGGTAAAAACTAAAAAGGGTTTGTCTTAAGTTATAACATGACAAGAAATCATTAAAACAAGTTCAATACCGATGATAATGTCTTAAAAAGTGTTTATAGTGTTTTACTCCCCTGGCCGTGGCTGCTTTCAAGACCTTTAAATCTTCTTTTTAGGCACAAAAATATTAAAATAATTATTAAAAGAATAACAGCCTCTATCACTGCATTGTATAATGTATTGTATACAACAATTTTCGGAAACAAAATATTTGCAGCTTCCATGATATTAATGTCACAGCTCACAATAATAATTTATAATTTTTTTATGATTATAAGAAATGAAATTATGAAAGTATATGTAATGCTTGGGACGGGAATTACGTTACGCCCCAACCTAGAATCTAACACCGCTTTTATAAAAGAGAAATTCCAAACTCAAATTCAATTGTCATGTTTGTTAACCTTGAGAACTAAAATAGATTATAAATACCAAAACAGGAAAACAAATCTTAATAAAACTAAAACAAAAACAACTCTATATTATAAATATATATATATATATATATAATAAAAAATATACTCTAGCTATATATGAAAAGAAGAAACCTCTTGCACCTAATACTTAATTGGAATTAGCTTTGACTTATGCAAATATGTAATTAATTATACACGCCATTGTGGAAGGAAAAAACTTTACAATGACTTCTAATTCTCAGCTTGCTACAATGACAGCATGGAAACAGTAAATGCTGAAATGTGAAATATTAGATGGATAAAGATGCACCGGAAATTATGGTGTGATTACAATAATAATATGTTGTAAAAAAAAATACTATTTTCTAATAAAAAATCAAATTTCTTTGTACACAAAGAATTTCATTTTTAATGTCATTAACAATATTTGTTCATTAAAAAATATTTTAAAAATTTTAACTATATTTATTAAAACATTAATTATTATTTGCCCAAAATATATAAGTGTACTATTTACATTTACTGATTTACACGGGGCATCGAATTAGGTTTGGTACAAGAGCTTCCTTCTAACTATACTCCATCATCGCCACCAAGAAAACCAAAAAGAATATACCCAACCCTCCCTTTGTGCAACATACATAAATATCACTAATTGATTAGGCAAAGAGTAGATCTTTTCCCCACTCATAGATTTTGACCGATTAGTAAAAGGAAATAAGAGTAGTTAGTAATTAAATGTAGTTATTCTAAAGTGAATAAAGGTAAAGTGAATGATTTTAGTTATTAGTGAAAAAAAAATAGTTCATTTTTTTTACTGAATAGTTGATATTTTAATATAAAGATGATTTGTTATTTTTTAAAAAAAGTTAACCAATCACAACCTAATGTATAATAAATTTATTGTTTTTTAAAATAATTATCATATAGAATAATTTAAATGATGATTTATGATTGAATTATAATTTAAAATAATAAGTGACTTTTCAAAATTAAATTAAGTTAAAAGAATTATAGTCTAGCTATGTATAAAAAGAAGAACTGTAGCCTCTTACCTAATTCTTGGAATTAGCTTTGACTTATGCAAATATGTAATTAATTATACACGCCGTTGTGGAAGGAAAGAACTTTGCAATGACTTCTAATTCTAATTCCCATCTTGCTACAATGACAGCATGGAAACAGTAAATGCTGGAACTTTTTATGGATAAAGATGCACCGGAAATTATGGTGGGATACATTAATAATATGCTGTAAAAATAATAATACAATTTTTAATAAAAAATATTTTTTTTGTACATAGAAAAATTCATTTTTAATGTCATTAATAATATTTGTTCTTAAAAAATATTTTTTAATTTCTAACTTTAGTTTTGAAAACATTAATTAATATTTGCCAAAAATATATAAGTGTACTATTTACATTTACATAGGACATTGAAATTGAACTATAAGGAGCGTGTCGGTTTGTTCCTTCTAAGTATACTCCACCATCGCCCCCAAGAAAAAAATAATACCCAACCCTCTCTTTGTGCAACATATATCAACCTCACTATTTAATTAAACAAAGAGTAGACCTTTTCTCCACTCATAGAGTTTGACCGATTAATAGAAACAAATAAGAGTGATTAATCAGTAATTACATGTAGAAATCAGAAAGAAAAAAAAATTACATGTAGTTCTTCTAAAGTGAATAAAGGTTTTGTTTTTATAAGAAAGTGAATAAAGGTAGGAAAAGTATCTTAGATTCTTAGTCCAATAAAGGTAAAGTAAATGATTCTAGTTATTCATGAAAAAATGAATAGTTGACATTTTAATATAAATATGACTTGTTATTATACACATATGTGTCAATTTTATTCTTTAAAGTTAACTATTCACTTAAAAGGAATAAATCCTAGTAATTTATGGATACCAACTTGTATACTCCTACAAGTCTGACATTTTGGCTATGGTTGTACAGTCACATTAAATAAAATTAATTAGAAATACAAATTACCTTGATTTTCTAGATCACCCTTGATAATAAAAATAATTCATTAATGTCGTTTTTTTTATGTAAAGCAATATAAATAATATAGGGAAACTCATATCAGACAAAAGAGAAAATAATAATCATCTCTTTTTCTCAAACGTGAAAGAAACTAGATAACTAGTTAAATGCAATACAAGAAGGAAAGAAAATTTCGAGAGACAAAAAAAAATCAAGGTACTTGAATTTAATCGAATAGAATTACGTTTTTGAAAAGAAAAAAACGAATGGATTGAACTTATGAATAGAAAATACTTCAATTTTCATTATAATAAATGTATTTTTGCCATTTTTTGTTCTTTTTGAATCATAAATAATTGTTATTATCAAGTAGCGTGGTTGATAAATTAATAGAACATGTTACCTACTCTACTTTGAAAATAGGTTAAGAAATAAGTAAAAAATATTTGTTACGCAAAAATAAGAAAGAAAACAAACAAAATATTTGATGTCTATATTGAATAAACAGATTACTAGTATTTAACACATTCTTACTATCACAATATTTACTACGTAGTGTTGATTAAACTTTTATATAAATTAAAAATTATAAATAAGACTCACAGAATTATATTATTTTTAATAATTTTTTTCAATAATAAAGAGTTTGTTGATAGTAAAATACACTTATTTAATAAATTTTATTCATAATTTGATAATTTACACTATAATGTTTGGGTAAATTTTAGTAAATATATTAACTCCGCCTATGTGTGTATGCATGCATGACTTGTCCCAAGCCAGGATAAAGGAGGAGGGTTGGCGTCAGGAGTTGCGAACCGGCCATAAAAAGTTAGCTATTCTTATGTGATGAACCTTTATGATATTTCGTTGGGGCGTTCCCTTCATAGCGACGCGTTACATCGGACCCCGGATGTATCGAAAAAAGAGCTAGGGTCCTCGCCACAAGGCAAGGCGCTACATCGACC
>PYAF01005569.1:1604466-1627427 GCA_007407185.1 Glycine tomentella
TCATTCCAAATAATATTAGAGTTTTAGAGAGTTTGTGTTTGCATCATTGAGAGAGTTGTGGTGAGATCATATAGAAGCATTTGGCAAGTTTGATTCTTCAACTCTCCATCAGGATTTAAAGGTACCTATTTGCTTAAGGAATAGAAGCGTAAAGGTAACTATTTTAATTGTATTCTTCTTCTTGACTTTGGAAGAGGTCGCAACTGGGAAACTAGGACACCAGTTTTTGTCTCTGTTCTTGGTGAATTGAGACGTGCGACTTTTGGCTGGGAAACTAGGATACCAGTCTGGCTGGGAAACAAGGATATCAGTCTGTCTCTATTCTTGGTGAATTGAGACGAGAGCTTTTTGCTGGGAAACAAGGATACCAGCTGGAATAATTGTTGTGTAAGGGTAGACTAGGAAACTAGGATACTAGGAACTCTTGTACACAAAATTATCATAATGGAATTGTCCATTGGATTGGTTATCCAATTTGGACGTCGTGGTTTTTTCCCAATTGGGTTTTCCACGTAAAATTAATTGTGTTATCTTTATCTTTTATCTTCATATTATTGTTTTGAATTTGATTTTAAATTGCGAATTATTTTATAAACTCAATTCACCCCCCTCTTGAGTTCATCTGGGGCCAACACAACCAAATACCAATAGTTGATCATATTGAGAAACTGTCGACTAGTAAGTGATAAGTGAAGAAACTGTGGCACAGAATCACATTGCTATTTTCGAAAAGATAAGGTATCACACATGTACACACAATTCTGCTGCAATTACCTATCTTTTTGTGGTTCTGTAGTCCAACATGGATGCAACACAAGAAAAGGCATGCATATGGCCAGCTATGCCGCTGTCTTCCTTTGTATTTAAGACAAAGCAAAACTAAGCAAAAGCAGTGGCTGGGGGATCCTAGCTAGAGTTTTCTTGCGTAGTGTGCTACCTATATCAGATTCAGATCGTTAACTAATAGCCAGAATTTAATTTATCTATATACTATATTCAGCTTGACCCTCATAGTTTTCACCAATAATTTAGATTTAAGAAACATAAAACCAAGTCAACCACGTCTCTAAATTATTGGCAGCTCCAAAGTCGTCAGTGAATGGTTTCCATTTTTTAAATCTTTTAGCAATGTGGAGCTATATATAAGCAAACTCTCCGAGAGAAAGGGAGAGATATATATTTGTTCACTTTATTTATTTTTTTCAATTTTCATTTTGTACTATAGTTTTATAAGTTATTTTCACTTTTAAGAAAGAAAACATTGATTACACTTTGGTATATTTTCAAGATGAGATTTGTCTCTTCTAAGATAAGAAAAGAGAGTACACTTTAAATGATAAAAGGTAGTATTAATAACAGCTAATTAGAAAAATAATAATTATAATTATAATTAATTAATTTTGTTTTAGGGAAAATTATAATTAATTTTAAAATTTGTTGTATACTATATGTTTCATTTTTATCACAATCTTAGCTATCAATTTTTTAATCAACCATTATAAATAAACTTTATCTTTTAAGTAAGATGTCCTATCTTTTCTCTTTTGGAGAATCAGATCATTTAAGTGTAATATTTTCCTTTTTAACTTTGCTAGTTAAGACTGAGGTTCACAAAATCCTATTTTTGTTGACGTCATTTTTAATTTGTTGAACTTATATCTGTATACATTGATTATGTAGATTAATTGGTGACATGTGTATCTTGTATAAATTGATAAATGTTCGTTGCAGAATGCTTGGGAGTTTGGTGCTTGCAGTTATGGATGCTAAGAAGCTTGCATGTTCTATTGTCAGATTCCTCTGCAAGAATATTTATCACCATGCAGTATGTAGAAAAATGTTGTATTTGAGTTTAAAGAGAGCGGGAAAAAAATAAACTCTAAAATTAAACAAGATTCACATTTTTATATTTTATTTTAAGAATCCACTATACATTTTTAGATTAATTGATGGGTTTTTTCTCTCACAAAGATTAATTGATGGTGTTTGTTTTCTAGGAAAATTGATGAATGTAGGTTAATTACATACTGTCAAGAGAATTTTTAGTGAGAGATTTTAAATTGAAATTTTAGATTTTTTTTATAGATTTTATAGTGTTATATAGGATTGAAGATTTATCAAGATCTCCTTTTAATTTTATATTTAGTGATAGATTTTATTTTAGTATCTTAGATAATTTTATCTCATATAGATCGCACTTATAAATATTGTATTTAAATATTTATTAAATTAAATATAATAAATTAAGTAATTAAATTTAATTAATAAAACATGTAAGGAAAAAATTTATAAATATTAAGAAATAGGAAAATGAGCATAAATTTAATTGTTATTTATGATAAAATATTAAACAAATGAAAAATACATAAATTTAATAATAATAAAATGCAACATATTACTACTAAAGAAAAATTAAATTTTATTATTGTTGTGACTTAATGTTACCATTCCACCAAGTCTACTTGAAATTGTTGATGAATTTCTCTTGTATGCATAACGCGTCTTGTTTGCAAGTATATTGCAAAGTCAGGAGAAACACCACGAGATACTTCAACATTTGAAATGTCATTGTCTACTTGATCATAATCAACATCAACGTTGCAACTGAATGTATCTCGTTTGTCTTCGACAATCATATTATGTAATATAATATATGCCAACATTATATTCTTCATTGTATCCATGTTTTAGGCACATGATGGACTACATATAATTTTGAATTAAGATTTGAACACACCAAATACTTGTTCCACATCCTTTCCGAATGCTTCTTGACATTTTGTAAATAATTTTCTTATGAGACCTTCTAACATTGGTATGATCTTCGCAAATATGACTCAACCAGGATAAATATCATATACAATAAAATGAAATTCTTAAGTCTCATACCATCCTTCAAGAACATTGTACGTAGCATCACCACTTCCTACGCATTTTTGTCAATCAAAAGACCATATCCCATTTCCTATTTCTACATCTTCGGTACTTATCTTATGGTCTAATTCACCTCACAACTCATGTTATATAAAATTTCATTAATTATAAATTGTACTTAAAGAACTCGACCTTACAAAATGTCATCAAATACATACGATTGGTTCAACATATTAACGTAATTGTTTGAACCTCTAACTCTAAAATATGTATACCAAATCCACATTAATATCCATTATGCACTTAATTTTATTTTAACTTTTCTTTCTCTCTCACATTCTCTTTCCAATATGCTTGCATTTTTTTTTCTTTCTTCGTCTCCTTAGTCTCTCTCCTCACATTTTTTCTTCTTCTCCTTTCTTCTCTCTCTTCGGGGGCGCCCCTCCACCCAACCCCCCCTTCCCCTTATTTTATTAAATTTGAGTTTAAATTAGTATCAAAAGAAAATTGTTCATATTTTATTTTAAAAAAATTGTAGAAAACCAAACACGTAGCGTGCACTATACGTGGATTTTTCCCCTGTGCAATTTCCAACACGTACTGCTATTAGTTATACCACCCTTTCAAACAATTTCGTTACTTAACTGAATTTGGTGACAATTGTGCCACTCCACATGAGCCACACATGCGCCCCTAAATCTAAGAAATGAACTGCAAAACAATAAAGATTAATGCGGCACTGGCATGTAAACTAAGCACAATCACAACAAGGACAGAAGTGGGTGCAAATTCATAAATTTGAACAAATACTCATAATTTTCTATTAACTTGTATAAATTCTAAAATTTTAAAAATAGTTCAATGAGAATAGGTACCATTTATCGTTACTAACTCTAATTTATGTATATGGTCATAACTTATTTTATGTTTGTTCTTGTTAATATCTGCATATAATTGTTTAAAAAATTCTATTAGACTTTTTGAAAGAAAAAAACATCTCAATTTAATTGTTATTTATAAACATTAACTTCACAAGTATTATAAATGAAAAATAATAATTCAGTGCAGAATCATAAATAAGAATAGGTTAGGGTTGGGTCATAATGTATATTAATAAAATAAACATGAAAAATAGAAAAGAAAAAATATAGAATATAAAAAATCAACGAATAGTCTCAAAAATCATAATTATAGAATTGAATAACACAAACTATAGTTATTGAATTATACAACATAAAAGTTATATATATATATATATATATATAATTTTAAATAATAAAGATTTTGGTCGACCGTGACTTTCATGATCTCAAATCTAATATCTAAAACAATATCATTGAAAGGGTGTAGATGCATCCCTTAACTTTGAAAAAAAACATGTATTTATTTATGATTGTTATCTTTTTGCCTCTACTTTTATAATTTGAACTCATTGCTCTCAATAATTTTTCAATTGAAGTGCAAATGCACCTCACCTTGAAGAAAAAAAATACAAATATATATAGTGTTATTCTATATCTTTTTGTTTTTATCTATTTTATAATTTGAAATCGTTGCCTCCAATTTTTTAGTCATTGTTAAATTTTGTTTCTTTATTGATTGGTTTTGTTCATTTATAAGCTCACTAAGAACCTTTTATTTGACTATACATTTTATTTGAAATTCTATTTTATTTTCATATATTTAATAATCATGATTTTAAATTGTGATCAACAACATAAATTATGACTATAACATTGAAAAAAATTCAACTTATGACAATCTTCTCACAATCGCAATTGCGACCATGTCAACCACATTTTTCACAAATTTTCATAATGCTAAGAATAAAACTTAAAACCTAATGAATCCAGGTTGTAGATCTGTTCAACAAGTTTATAATTTTAACATCCAAAACCAATTTAGATCTTCTTCTTCAAATTAGTTCAGGTTAATCACTTAATCAAGTTATTGAATGACTCCAGACTCATGTCCCGCCCTAATTAATCTTCAATACGTAGTGCAATTAGTTATACTACCCTTTCAAACCGCTTGTTACCTCACTGAATTTGGTGACAATTGTGCCACTCCAGATGATAATTATCTACACATGGCCCCATATCTAAGAAATTGAAGGTACTTTGCAAAACATTAATGTGGCATTGGCATGTAAACTAGGACAGAAGGGAGAATTGGTTGCAAATTCAGCCGCCTAACCTAACCTAATGCTATCCAAGTGATGTGCCCCTTTCCTTGTCTAATAAATAGGCACTTTCCCTTTCAATGAAGACTCAATACGAACCCTTCCAAAGCACGCCTAAGGATTTGACTGCCGCTACAAAAAGACAAAGACAACGTGTCCCTTTGAATTGAAAAGACCCCACCACACCACTAGCACACATTCAACTTGATCACGCAATTGAATAACCATGTAAATTGGCATATGCCAAACAAACTTTTGTTGGATGGGACCATTTTTACATTGAAAAGATAAGAAGCACATCACGAGATGAATGCGAGAGTTGCAATTCAACAAAGGCTTTGCCATTTGCCTCTCTCTCTCATCTCATCCACCAAACTAATTTTTCTTCCCATAATAAAAGAGCCACATATTCAGATTCCTTAACCATGAATGTAGCAGTGGAACTATGATTTTATAAGAGAATAAAAATCTTTTATTTATTTCACAGTCGTACATATATGATAGTAAGTAACAACTTAGGGCTAACACATAAAGACACACATTAAAAGGGTTACATTATGGGAACACCCATGATTTATTAACCCATAATATAGTACCACCAGACCAGACCTGCCAAAGCATAAAAATATCTAAAGACCTAAACGATTACATGGGAAGAAAAATGCATTAACTGCCTTTTGAGTCAAGGGACTTTCACATGACCCCTTTTAATGACACAATAAAAGTCCTTGATACACGAGTTTCCCCTCTTGTCATTTTCACTGGTACCAAATTGAAACCTCTTGCTGTTTGTGAAGAGGATCCATTCCTACTCCTTGTATATCCTCCTTGAAATCAAAGGATGACAAATCACAAGGGGAATTAAACATCAAATGGATATTATTATTGTTGCTGTGGTTGGTATCAAAAGGGGTGTGAGTGTTCATGTTCATGGTGGCCTTGAACCGGTCAAATTGACCTTCCTCTCGTGCAAAGAAGTTCCCTTCCAACACCATTCCTTGACCAGGGAAATAACTTTCCTGTTGTTGTAAGCTGGCCTGAGAAAGATTATGATTTTCTACAGCTACACAGTTGGAGGAACTTAAGTTCTTGTTTCCTACAACATTCGTATCATAGATTGTCATAAGGTCACTAATCATTTTCTGTCCATCCTCCGGAACTCCAAGACCAGTTAGATCAAATGAAGGTGCAACCAAACTTGCAGACTGTGTTGTAGTGTTGGGTGGAACAAAGGACTGGGGGAATATGACTGGCTTAACCTCAGTAGCATGGAAATTGGGACCACCACCATAATCTGCAGAACTGTTTCTGTATGCACAATTCAATTGATGATTGTCCCTAGCAGACCTATCATGGAACCCAAGGCGAACTTCGCTATAAGGGCATTGGGGGTGCTCACATGTGTAGATTTTCTGATCCATCATCATGTTGAAGTCACTAGAAATCTTCCTCTTCCGAATGAAATCTAGGTTTGTGACAACATCTCCCTTCATTGGATGAGAAGGTTGCTGAATTGGCATCCTTCCCCTCATTATCTCCATCCCGAGGTTTGCTGGAAGAAGATGGTCAGGTTTCCGGTCCTCAACATCAAAGTTCGGCTCTTCTTCGGCCCCGTCAACATCATACTCGCTGCAATCATTGATCACCAAGGATCCATTACCTCCAGCAGAGGAAAATGGAGGGCAATAGTCAGGGTAAAGCTCTCTAGCCAAGGCTTCCTCTTGGTTGATGATGGCAAGCCAAGTTGCACTTTCCTTTGCGGTCATTTTGTCTTGAAGACACTTAGACTGCCTCACAAGCTTGCGAATTTTGGCAATATCAGGGGACATATGCTTGATGACCGCAGTGAGAACACCAACCTTCCACGCCTTCTTTAGGTCATGTGGTTTCTTGTAAGGTGGAGGGCCTTGATCTTTAGGTAGACCAATTTGAGGCCACCATTCTTCATTCCCAGTTGGCCACCATGGTGGAGGAACACCCTTCTCTAATGGGAATCTCCTCTGAGGGGGATCACAGTGCTGCATAAGCGCTGACAAGAGAGAACCCAAGGTTGTATCCTGTAACTCTTGCAAGGTGTGTGGAGTTGGACCAATGGAATTGCATCCATCATTCTTTCCAGGGATTGCATTATCAGCTTGATACTTCGCTATGGCAGCAGGACCATTTCGATCGAACCTGACCTTATCCTTCCACCATTCACGAAGATTGTCTGATGCTCCAGTCACTGGCTTCCCCTTCTCAGGAATTATCCCATAAACAAACCCTTGTGCCTTGCAAACCTCCATCATTTTCAGCATGTACTTCAGTATTCCATCTTGAGCTCTTGACATCTTTTTCCTCCTTGCCTGCTCTTGGGATTGCCTTTGCTTCGCTGCATCAGTCCCTTCCTTGGACTTGGTTTGTTCTTTCAATCGCTTGAGACGCATTTTGTCCCTCCACATCCTCTTCTCGAGTTCATCCACATCAATTTCTTCATCACTGTAGTCATCCTCAACTACAGGATCTGGTTCAGTTTGTCTCACAGCAATATCCCCCTCCCCAAGAGAACCACATAACATATCCAAATCGCCACAAAACCCCATATCTTCAAACATCATCATCTTTTCCCAGGTAAGTCTCCAAAAATAGAGGGTTCAACCTATGAGCTTTCAGATGAAGTGAGTAACAACTAACAAACTGGGCTCTAGATTTCACCCCCTTCAACACTATACACCAACTCAATTAGAAAATTCTAAAGCTTCTAATGGCCTTTACACCTGTCAAAAGTAAAAAACCGGGAACAATTGAGAAGGAGAAAAGATCAAATGATACTTTCCAGATGAAGCGAATATCAAAATTCAAAAAGCATAAAATCTATATCAATATCTTGTATGAGATTCACATTCACTAGCCACCCAATTTTCACCAGCACATTTTTTCTTTCATTCTCATCCAGCCATATTGGATATAGGCTAAAAAGTAAAATCTAAAGTTGACTTATCACCTATGTTGCATAGTTACAAGTATTCAGCGATACAAAATTACAAATACATCAATAATTTTAAAGCACCGACGCATCATATCACTAAATGAAATCTCAAAACTCACTTCTTTTTTTCATTTGCTAAAACCCAATTCATCAAACCAGTTACTGGATCAGGACTATTCTGATTGAATATAGCCAAATCACCCACAAATTTTTTTTTAAAAAATAGTCAAAAACCAAAATCACATAGCATGGTCCAACGATGATTTAAAAAATAAAATAAAAAAAAAAATCACTCATCAACCCAGATGACGACTGACAGCTTTCCAAATTTTCTTTCCCAAAACAGAAGAGGAAACAAATCAAACCAGCCACGAACAAAGGATCTAAGGCCAAACCAGTCACTCAGAAACGCCAAAAACACCATAAATAGCAACAATCAGCAAAGAATATATATATCAACTGAAGATCAGAAGGCTAAGACCAAAAAAAAAAAGATTAAAACTTAACAAATCAATAGTGTAAAATCAGTACCAATAAAAAAAATACACAACATAAACAAAAACAAAAAGGCCAGAATTTTATTGACTAAGCATCAATCAGGAAGGAAGTGAATAGAGAAAAGGGACAACTTTTGTCCAACAGGGGAACCATACCAGAAGATCCAGAAGTGGGTTTTCGCTTGTGATGACCAAAGGTCAATAGGGGGAGAAGAAGCAGAGAACTTGTGTAGACCTTAAGCAGAAAGAAAGAAAGAGATGGAAGAAGAAGAAGAAGAAGAAAGAAGAAGAGAAAAGAAGGAGAGGAAGGTGGGAAGAAAGAGTGAGAGAGAAAAGGGACAGAGTGTTGAGCATTATCTTGCTTTTATTATTGCATATGCCATATGGTGGTGCTCTTGGTGAACGTGAAGTGGGGGTGTCATTCATTATTGGTGGGATTATAACATTGATATATAAAAAAAAGCCCCAATTTGTGGAGTAATTGAAGTTCCAGAGATATTTATAACATTGGTTAGGTTAATCCCATCCTAACCTTGGGACAATCGGTTATTAGTATTTATTAAATCATTAATTATGACATGATGTATGAATGTGATTAATGAAAGTTGCAGTTTTACTTTCTCTATTTTAGGTTGTGTGTGGGGTCCGTGTGCGTATCGTAGTTTATTGAAATATGACCCATCAGAATTCAGAAAGTCCACTTACATGAGTAACAGCACAAATACAAGCTTTTGTTTAACATGTTACAAATCCCATTTAAAGTAACACTTTAATAACAAATATTTTATATTATCATTTAATTATAAATCATATTTAAATTATTATTATCTTAAAAGTTAACAAATTAATAAATTATAATTAAATGATTTTGTAAAATTTGCACTATTAATATATAACTTTTTTCATTTATTGTGAGATACCAAATGACGTATTCTAGTATTACTTGTCTATCAACCCTCGGCTAGTTTTTTTATTTTATTTTTTGATTTATAATGTGTTTCATAAAATGAAAGGAAAATGTAATAAAAGTGAATCTAGATAATAAAAAATTAAAGTAAAAAAATATAAGTGTAAATTTAACCTTAATTTATTGATTGATTATTTCATTCATTTTTAATTCTTTTTTAACACAAACAAATGAGAACTTTAAAAAAAAATTATCCATTCATCTATTTTTTCTTTCATCTCACATTCACATCATTTTTCTTTTCTTCTTATCACTTCATCCGTTACATTTGTTATTTTTTCTTTTTATCTTTTTCTTTTCTTCCTATCTCTCGTATTTCCACTTCAATACACCCCAAAATGGGTGTACGAATATCATACTCCTTAATTTAACTTGTCACTTCTTGTTATTGATTTTATAAGTTGATTTACAGTGATAAAAATAAGGGGTCATTTTGTCATTAAAAAAAGTATAAAAAACATTTTCTTAAGTTCCTAAACTATCCTATTTGTAATAAAAAAAAGTCAACAAAATATGTAAACAATAATGGATTTAAAAAAATTGACAGAATCTTTTAACAACAAAGAAAATCCAGATCAATTGGTTAAACATAATGTATTAACTATTATAAACCTCATCAATCGTGCTTGGCTACTGTTTAGGTTTAGGATTCTAACAGTAAAAGAAAAACTTCTTTTAGTGTATGAAACTTTTAAAATAAAAAATAAAAATAGTAACATGTCTATTTGTCTTTTACTTATCTAATATGCATGTGTAAATTTGTGGATTAATATATTTAATTTAATTTTTTTCTTAATCCTTGATTACCAGGAAAATGAGATTGATTAATCTGAAATTCGTTCCAATGATAAATAAAATATGATAAATAATTATTTTTATCATGAATGAAACTTGAACAATAAATAAAAAATTCAATCTTAACTTTTATACATTAATAATTATTAGTGTCTAATTAATTGATTTTTTTTAGTAAACATATACGTAATTTAATATGACCTATTATACTCATTATGCCATGTGTAAGGGGTGAGATGTTCCAAGCAAATGGAAAAATGCAAGTATATGTATACTAAAAACGTAAACTTATATTCAGAATAAAAATTACAAACAAATATTAATCTACGAATACTTTAAGAAAGCACCATGAGTCCAAGAAAACAATTTTTTCTGGTAAAAGGAAACAAAGACAAAGAAACCCAGCACTTTCACACGAATGAGATATATATTCGAAGGTCTGAACATATGATCATTATCTGTATCATTCTTTGTTAGCCAAAGGTGAAAATTGGTAAGATCGATTTTTGAAGGTTTAAAATTTAATCCATTTAAAGTTTGATCTAATTTGGCATATTTAATATAAAAAAAAGAAGTCAAATTCAAACGAAAAAGACATTATTAATGAAGGGTTGTATGGACAATTTTCTCCATAAGTATCTCTAAAAGGAGAAAATATTATACACAAAAATGTTTTAACACCAAACAATGGTTAGGCATGTGTGTGGTACTCCTAACTAACTGATTAATTTTGTGTATGTAACAAATCCATATTTGAAAAACTTATTTTCCTTCTATAGAAAACAATTAATTACACAATTTAATTTGTGCAAAATTAATGCAGTGTTCTACTTTGACCCTTAATATCGGCAAGAAGGCTAGTTAAGATTTAATAGGACAGTTTTTATATTTAACGCATCAAAATTCAAAACACCCTAGTCCCTTTCTGAAAAGTGAAAACAACAATCTCAAAGAGTTTTATTTGTGGTCCTTTTCAAACCCATCTCAATATCTATCATCAATGGTAAATAATTTTCTTTCTTGTTGTCATCATTTTTTAATTATTTTTAATTTATTGTTTTTTATTTTTTTTTCTTTCTATTAGTGAAATTCGTGTCACGTATCTGTAACAACTGATGTGATTGCTTTTGATAAACCTAACCTTATATTTTTGCAGTGTTTTAAGTCATTATTTGTGGTGTACTGGCTTAATATCCTTAACATCCCATTCCTGAGCAAATGCATTTGATTTGAAGTGATATAGATCGTGTGTATGCGTACATCTATACTATAATTTAGTGATTTAAAAAAAAAATTGTTGCAGATTCACTTTGTGCATATTACGATAAGGAATGAGGCTCACAAGATGATATTCATCTTAGAAATTATTGTGTGTGGAAAAATAATTAATTAAAGTTAAATTAAATATATAGAGGAGTGTAAGAGATCAAATTAATCCCTCTTTACATAAACTAGAATAGCTACATTAAACAATAGCATTTTTAGTTGATATTCTTCAACAAAAGTGTTTTTAGTTATTTTTTTACGAGAGTGTTTCTAAATTTTTTTTTTATCTTTTTTATTTCTTTCAATCTATCATTTTTAATATCGTCAGTTCTAATTTAAAATTTAAATATTTTTTAAATAAATAATCAAAAATTAAAATGACATTATAAGATATTTATAATAACTCTAAAATATAATTTATATATTTAAAAATATTTATTATTACAAATTTCAATTATAATATAATTTATATATTTACAAATATTTATTTATTATAAATTTTAATTATATAAAATAAAAATTATTGAAATACTAGTTAAATTAATAAACAAGGTTAGTGTTAAATTAGTTTTGGATTGGTAGGAAGTTAACTGAGTTGCAGGGTACATGTTTTTAGTTCAAAACAGAAACCTTTAACTATAATTTTCTCCCCCTCCCTTTCAGATGGGTTTTTATTTCCCTTTTAGCCCAAACTGCTATTTGTTCCTCCTTTTCTTATACTGGGTTGAATGTTCCATTAGCCCAAGTAAGCATGAGTGGGAGAAGGTAGTAGAATACTAGAATCTAAGGGTGGTGATGCTTAAAAAGGTGTAACACCATTTAGGCTTCAAGTACACAAAAATATCCTAACACATTACAAAAACTGGTCAGGCATGTAAATTTTTTTATTTTATTTTGTGAATAATGGTTAGGCATGTATGGTACTTCTAACTAACAAATCAATTTTGTGTATATAACGAATCCCTAATTAAAAAGTTATTTCCCTTTTAAAGAAAACAATCATATACACAAATTAATTTGTGTGAAACTAATAAAACGTTTAACTTCTTTATCGAAAAAAAATAAAACGTTTAACTTTGACCCTCAACCTCGGCAAGAAGGCTAAGATTTAATAGCACAATTTTGATATTTAACGCATCACAACACGAAATACTTGTGTCCCTTTCTGAAAAGTTAAAAACAACAATCTCAAAGAAATTTATTTGTGGTCCTCTCAATATCAATCATCAATGGTAAATGTTTTTCCTTCTCGCTGTAATCATATTTTTCAATCAATGCAATTCATCTTTTTCTTTCAATCAGTGAAGTTCATGTTACATATTTGTAAAAAAATGTTCCGATGAACCTAACCTCATTTTGTGCAGTCTCTGATGTCCCTATTTGTGGTGTTGGCTTAATATCCTCCACATCTCATTCTTGAGAAGATGGATTTGATTTGATATTATATAAATCATGTGTATGCGTACGTTTATATTATAATTTAGTGATAAAAAAAAAATCATTTTGGTTACAGATTCACTTTGTGCTTCTCATCAGTCGGCAAGGAAAAGTAAGACTCGCAAAATGGTATTCACCATACTCTCAAAAGGAGAGATCCAAGGTACCTATCTCTAATTCTATATTTATATATAAAGGGTCTAATCTAATTTTAACCCAATGTATTGGATCATGGTAATTAGAATTACACAAATCATTGAATGTGAGTATTCAATATGGTTTTATCACCGAAATTGCATGTTGCGCATGAGCTATAAGCATGATCGAATCCCAATTATGAGAAGGCTTCAATCCTTCTACATTTATAATCATATATTTTATGCTTTCTTTCTTTATTTTTTGGAAGGTAATTCGTGAGTTAACTGGGGTAATTATCTCTCGAGCCCCTAAGCTGTGCAACTTTGTGGAGTGGAGGGGATTCAAAGTTGTTTATAAAAGGTGGGTCAAGATTGATCCGTTCATTGTTCCCTCAGTTGCATGGCTAACAAAATACACTGAACCATAATTTATAATTTTAAGACTCTTCATTTTGGTTATTGTTTAGATATGCTAGCCTATACTTTTGCATCTGCAATGATCACGAAGACAATGAATTGGAGACCTTGGCCATTATTCATCACTATGTTGAGACATTGGATCGCTATTTTGGCAGTGTTAGTATCATAAACAGTTGAATTCTAAAGTTCTTAATAATTTGTACACATACTTCAGAACCTGAATTTGCTTCTCTCCTACTTCTCTTACCAGGTTTGTGAGCTGGATTTAATCTTTAATTTTCATAAGGTAATTCATTTTTTCTCATACTGTATTCTCTCCAATTATTAGTAAACTTGAATATGAAATCCCCACACTAATAGTGCACACAGTTCATCTATAGTCTATGTGGTAAATGAGACTAGGATCTCTTGCAGTCTACTTTGTGATAAATCATATTGTTTGTTTTCTAATATAAATTTCAAAGTCCTATATAAGTAAGAATGCTAATGATTTAATGGAAGAAAAAAAATCTACCATTTACTTTTCAGAGTTAATCTTAATCTGTGGTTAAAAATGAGCTTGATATTGGCAGGCATATTTTATATTGGATGAAATTTTGTTGGCTGGAGCCATGCAGGAGACTAGCAAGAGAACTACTCTGAGACTGATAGGTGCACAGGTAATGTTTTGTTATTATATTTTCCACTTCTAGTTTACCATAGCTATCGTATTTTGGACAAAATTTGGATGTAATGTTCTAAATGCTTTTTTTGTGGTAGTCTTTAATCACAATAAATTAGAGTTTGAATTTGATCATTTACATTAGGATTTACACTAAAAGTCAACATAAGTTACTGAAGTGAAAGTCTAATTGTAATTAAAGAATAGCAGTAAAAACATCAAAGGAATTGCATCTTAATTTTATTCCCATATTTTATAATTAACCTTGTGATTCACAAAATTCTGATCTTATGGTAATGAGTTGCAGGAGGATTTAGTAGAAACTGCCAAAGAGGAAGCCAGTTCATTGAGTAATATAATCGCACAGGCCACCATGTAAAAACATCATTGAGGATTGAAATTATGTTACATAGGCTTCTCAAAGTTTTCATGCGGGTGAAAATTTGTTCTATTGAAATATCATTAAAAAAAACTATAATAAATGGTTTTATTACTAGAAGTTTGTTTTTAAATAGAGCCACAATATGCACATTAACTTATGCCTGGGATATACTGGTGAATAAGACTTGGTTATTATTTTATTGAGATGGAAAATTTGTTTCTGTTCAATTGTTTAACACTCTATGATTACTTATTGACCATACTATGCATCTAATGATCTCATTTAAAGTTTAAATGGTATATTGTATTGCCTCGTAAATGTAGCAGAACCCACTCACATTCTTTGTTATGCTTACCTTATAGGCATTCTCATACAAGTTAACTAGTTCACAGTTTTTTATTCTTGGAGTGTGATATCCTAAGAATTCAATCAAAAGTGTCTGATTTACATGAAAAATTCTCATCGTTTACAAAAAATATCTTATGAATGTTCATCAAAATCATTTATTAGGAATAACTTGTTAATGTTTTAATTCGATATTCTCAATAGTCTGTGCAATTTGAACTTTTAAAAATATCAAATCATCTAGTCAAATCTCTTACCATTAACTCACCTTAAATTCAAATTTCAAAAACCACACTAACTAATAAACTAGAATTGTTAGTATAACTAGCCATATATAAAATAACACTTAGCATTGGTCTGCAAATTTAGCAAGTTTATCCAAACACACTCAACTGATCACACATTTCTCGTAAATTTTCGAGTACACAGATTGGAAAAGAAAATAAATACAACAAAGGGGAACAAGACATGACTATCTTACATAAAGTAGTCAACAAGCCTAGCCAGAGCTGATCACAATAAAAGCATAACATGACTACACACAAACGGAACAATGAGGGGAAGAAGACACAAAAGAAAGATAAACTAAACAAACTAAGTGCAAACACATGAGTGGTTGCTAGTTTCAGTTGTGTTCCTTGTTATTCATGAACATCTTCTTGAGAATGGCACATGCAATAGCATCCCAAGGTATACTCTTCACGTTTTGAAAAAATGACACCCATTCCCATCTGCAAATGAGGCTCAATGTGACAATGGAAGGCCCAAACTCCAGGATTATCTGCCTTAAACTTCAAAGCAGTCCAACCATAAGGGAATATCTGCCTTAAACCTCTAGTTGAATTTGGATTCATCATCACCTTGTGTGAATCTCCCACCTCCATACCCCAAAACCCAAAAGTCATGCCCATGCAAATGCCAAGGGTGAATCTCAGTATTCTCTCCCTTCATCACATTAGCACTTTGGAGTATCACATCAACCACTTGGTTAAACTGAAACATGTAAACCCCACTTCCTATGTTTGAACTAGGGTTCAAGGGAGGTTTCGAGATGTCATAATTTGCTGAGAAATTGTCAGGAGGACTTTTTGGGTCAAAGGCACCATTCACATTAAACCTAATGGAGCCTAGGTAAGGAGTTGTTGGCCATGCTAATAAGACATTGTTAATGGCCCATTTAGTGTATCCATCAACAAGTTTTTGTGTGTTCAGAAGGAAAAGCCTACGATCAAAGTGTTATGGAGGTTGTTCAGTTCCTTTTAGAGGAAGAATTTTGTAAGTGAATGTCTTGCTATGATTGTAATCATCCCATTGAGGTGTGATAGGTGGTGGAGAAGTGGGAAAAACTGAGGCTGAGATTGTTTTTGTAGCGTAGGATAGTTAAGCCTTGTGGGGTGCTTGGTGGTCTTCCTCTAACACCAACGGTAAATGCTTGCACGTAGTTTCCATCAGCTTCCACCACCACCCATTTGTGATTCTGTAAACACAAGGAAAATAAATGTCAGTTATCCGGGCTGAAACAATTGCGTATATAGTCTGGATACACATGTTGAAGTAGAGTTTCACAAAGCTATGGATTAATCAAAGACGTATACAATAAAAGTATGGTTAACCAACTCTCTCAATGATATCAATTTCAATTTTACTTACCAAATTAAGAAAATAATTTTATCATCTATGTTGTTTTGTTCTTACATTTAGATGAGTGAGATCTCGAAGGCTTATCATGACCAACAAAAATACTAATATATTATCCATCAAATCTTCATATCAACAAACGAGAATCAAATTCACATTATTGTGAAATATGAATTTATTCCTTACTAACTAAATTAACCTTTTGTTGGCATATGCCAGATATGCCAGATATTGATATATAAAATCTTTTACCCATATTTACACACTTAAAATTCATCTTTCAAATTCCAATGATATATTTTATGGGAATTGAATTCAAGATTCTTTCCTCACAAATTTGACTGTGTATTATCAATTTAGCCACAATCACTGAGTTAATAGCAGTTATTATAAATATTTAACTTTTATAAATATACTTTTTTTCATTTTCTCTGTTATTTAAAACTTTTAGAAGATTATTTCAGTTTTTCCTTTCTTTCCTCCCAACTCCCAAGAATCGGAAGGTTAATCCCTGCGACTATGTGCCTAAAAGTATGGGGCCTGGGCCTGGGATTATAAACGGACAAGGAAGTAAAGTAAAAAGGGCCAAAATAAACATAAGAAGAAAAATGCCAAGATTTGTCTTCTCTTTCACGTGCCTATTATCACGACCAATCTACAGACTATAGCGGCAGTGCCATCGACATATTTTATGGAAATATTTTTTAGTACATTTTTTATTTTACTTTTCTAGTCAGCGAAAATAAATACTTCGTTCTATAAATAAAATGTTTTTGTGAATTTATATATATATATATATTGATTATTTAATATTTAAATAATAAAATTACTTATTTTAACTTCATTAAGTTGGCATCTTTCATCTCCTTTTAATTATCATCAGATCAGGGTGTGTAGAAAAGAATAAAAAAAATATAAAACTCTCCTTTTTAGTTGTTTTTATAAATAATTATTTATAATACATAAGCATACACTATCACATCCTCTAATGGTGAGTTGTTTGAAAAGGATACAATATTGTCTAGCCTGAAAAAATGAGCTTATTTGTTCCCTAATTAATTGTCAATTGAAGCCAACAATATATTCAGAAGGTAAGGCCAATTCACTTGAAAAGTCAAAACCAGTAAACTATTCCCCCAAAATTAATTATTACACCTCCAGTACTGCTTAAAATGATACAATTTAAAATTCTAAGTGGTTAACTCGAACCATCAAAAGGTAACACAAGACTCCTATTTGTGGGTCTTGTTTGCCATTTTCGTTGCATCCTTAGCTTCATAAGCGTCACCTTTGAAATTGAACGAGAATATTCCTAATAACACGAACCAGTTTGTTACCCGTCAATTCATGAGGGGTAAACCATCTTTTAAAGAATTTTGTTTTCTCCTTGCACACGATATTCAGTGACACCAAGCAAAAGTTACATATGTGAAGTGAATACCACGGTTATAAACACTTGCATTGTCATTGACAAAGAACCAATAACATGGAATGGAGAGCAATGCGTCACAAATATTTTATCAGCGAGTGACCAAGTCGATCTTTTTTCTAGTATTACATCAATAGATATTCAAGTCACAAATTCCAATGTCCTTCAGTATCTAAATTTACATATACCAGAGATTACATTTACCACTGCCCATTACACTATGAGGTAATACACTTAAATTTTAGAATACATATATATAATTCAACGCAGATTGAAATCCTAGCACATCACGTTATTCACGAGCAGTTTGTGTCATAACTTACTAGTCCCAACAACTCTGGACCTTCCAAACGGGGATTATTCTCAAAGCTACAGCATTGAAACAAAACAACATTTATTCAACAAGTAACGGGAAAGAAGAAAGATAACCAGATAGCAGAAAATATGTTCTAGCTAGAATCTAGAAGGCAAACTTTAAATGATTACAGAATCGGTGCACCAGAAAAATGCAGGAAGACCAAATATAATTAACTGTATAGGACAATAAAATGCAATCAAATTCCCTGTCATCACAAATAAATTGTAACAGGGCAGCCTCCCAAAAGCTTTGTCATTCCTACTATCCCATGATACAATTGGAAATTGCCTATCACATACACTTTGTGTCATCATCACACACAACAAATAACAATCAAATATTATCATCACAATTTAACAGGACCTCCATAAATAGAATGTGAACAGGACACCAACAACATCTTAACAACCATTAAGCAACAAAAATTGCAAGGGTGGAGCGGCATTTAGCAGAGAAGGTTACTAAATTTCTCATTGTTATCCCCTTCCCTCCCCCAACAAAAAAGAAAAAGAAAAGGAAGGAACAATAGGAAAAGAAGGTGCAGAAGAGAAGAAAAGAAGACTCGAGCAAAAACCAACATGAATAGCACCACATGGAGAATAAGAAGAAAGCTACATGCTTAGAGTTAAGAAGAAATTACTTATTCAATGGAATATGCTCAAATGGCCCGGATGTAGGAATTGTACCACATAAATCATTGTTGGAGACATCCCTGAAAATAAAGTGAATGTTTAGGCTCTTTGAAAGCACACATCTTCACGATACAACCAAGTGATTTTATCATGATCAAATATAAACACAAGATTGTTACTTACACTACTTTAAGGCTTGAAACAGCAGCAAGTTCCTTGGGAATTGGGCCAGTTAGTCGGTTATCATTGAGTCGTCTGCAAAGGAAACACAGTTGAGAGAATCATGCAAGTGCTGAATAATTTATTCCACAAAATAATAATCAAAAGTCTCACCAGTTAAGAATCTGGTAAGTTACACCATATCATATTGAAAGTTGAAACAGTAACAGCTAACAACACTTCAAAATGGGATTACTAACTCAGATTGATATTTATTAATTTTATTTTAAATTGTCACTTGGCTTCCAGGTTTGGTTGAATAAATTTCAGACTCTGGGAAAGCTAAAAGCTAGGTTGAAGTATTTTACCACCTAAAAAAAGTAAATAGCTTTCAATAGGTCATTCACTGACTAGGGGTTTGATTTATGAAGGATTTTGGATTGTGCTTAGACATGGTACACTGAAATTTTTAGAATGAGAACTTTTATATTACACAAGAACCTTTTAAGTTATCTAGTTTGTTCAGATTGAATCATACCACCCAATGTGGGGACTCAAGTCATCTCATTTTAATCAGAATGATTCATACTAGAATAATAGAATCACTCTTCACTAAATTATGGCAGGGGGGATTTAAGGGGAGAAATTTCTCACACTGATTGGACTAAATTATGCTTTACTTAATGGCTTTATTTGTCTATTAGGATATGATAGTAAATAATTTTATTTCCATTGAATAAACACTCTGTTAATATTTCCTCCTATGAATGAGGTTTATATTTGGGTTTGAGCATGTGAATGTTGGAAGCAATTCATTTCATATCTACTGTCCTAACATCAAACATATGCCCTACAGTCTCAGCATCTTAACACCAAGCATAAAACCCAAAATTGTCCATGCCCAGACTTAATATAAAATGTATAACTGAAAAAAACCAATGTCAATAAGTTGCTATCCAAAGGTTCTTGTACTTTGCCTGCATCATTTGAAGTCTTGTAAGAAATTCAAATGAAACTAAAGGAAAGCAAATGCCACAGATCTGTCCAGTCAAAATATGCTATTAAACAGACTTACAAAAAGACAAGATTCTTCAATTTCCCCAATGAAGGTGGGATGGTGCCTGATATGTTGTTGTTGTACAAGTCCAAGCTAACTAGACTCTTCAGGTTTCCAAGTTCCGGAGGAACAGTTCCTTGAATGTTGTTTTTGTACAACTCACTACATCCAATAAAAAGAAAACCTCATTAAACACTAACAGGTATGAAATGCTATGGTTCACAACAATAAGAGAGCCACAGCAAATACCAATTTAGCAATAATATGAGCACAATATGAAACACTATCTTATACTTTCATTTGCTTCACATATACGATACATGTCCGAAACCAAAATGTCTTGAAAATCTAATATAGCTACATATAATACTTCAAACATAATAAAGAAACATAGAAGCATTGTCCCTTAATTTTAGCAACAAATGGAAATTGTCCTCTTTATAGATGATCTCAAGAGAGGAATGAGATTGATATTATTCCTACTTATAGACAATAGAAAGTGATTTATGACGACAATGCTTTATAGTTTATATTTTGTTAATAAGTGTCTTACAAGTATGGACGTACCATATCTGATACATTTTTAGGATAATCGTATTGTCGTATCAGATACGTATCATATGAAACACATATTGTATCAATGCATCATAAAACCACATTTAACAGACTTAAGTCACAATATCGCGGGAAAATATAAAGCAAAATTAGAAAACATACAGATACTGTAGATGCTCCAGCTTCCCAAGTTCAGGTACCAAATGTCCAGATAGGTTAGAGTTACCAAGATCCCTATAGAAAGCACCATAATTATCACCATAAACGTGGAGAGAATATTATCAGAATCAGACAATCCCACGCATTTTAGTTAGCATTCCACTATTACCAATTCAACTAACAGCAACAATCTATGAAGAACCTATACTTTCATTTTCTTCATGTATCCTATCCGATACGTTTATGGATCCAATACTCATAGATAATTCACCAATACTTATATGTGAATTATGAAGTATCCAAGCCTTTAGAAAAAGAAATGAAAATCTAATATAGCTATATATGAGAAATAGAAGCATGTATACAGTATAATACAGAAATCATTGTTGTAATAACTTTTAGGTTAATTATTTTAAAAGTCAACAATTTTCATATATTAATACGATACGACTATTTACTCTGCGTATCTATACACGTATCGTATCATACCATAGGCAACAATAATCCCCCGCCCAGAAAATCAAACATCTAGTTAAATTACATTAAAAAAAAAAAAAGAAGAATCCCAATGATGGAGAACATAAGCACCAAACAGGTAAGTATATAAAGATAACTTTTAATAGCAAGTAATTTGACGAATCCCGCAACCTCGCGGAGGATCCTTGGATTTCATAAAGCAATTAACAAAATAACAAAACTCGCTAAAACCAGCACCGAGTAATAAATAAAAGTGATAGCAGTAGTATAAATAAATTAAAGTAAAAGACATTAACAATTAAGAAAGGAGCAAAACAGAGAGAGAGAGAGAGAGAGAGAGAGCGAGAGAGAGGATGCATACACTCGAGTGACTCGGTTGTCCTGGTTGCAGGTGACGTGGAACCAAGTACAGGGACTAACGAGGGTGGGATCCCAGCTCTGGAGGACGTTGTCAGGGTCCGAGAGGCTCCGTTTCAGCGTGTAGAGAGCGTCGCCTTCGGAATTTGAGGCGGCGAGGTTAAGCAGGGTTAGGGTTACGGAAACGGAGAGGAGGAACCGCAGAGAAGTGCGGGTTGCTGCAGCCATGGCTGATCTGAGCTTTAACCGAACACCTCACGTTGCCGCCGTGTTAGGGTTCGCTAGCAGCTGGCTCTTATTGGAGGAGAATGCAGCAATCACGCTGCAAGGAAGAAAGAAGCAGAGGGAGGAAGAAGTTCTAAAGAGAGAGAGAGAGACAGACAGAGGGAGAGGGAAGAATCTTATTATGGAGAGAGAGAAAAAAAAGACTTGAAAAGGAAGTATCGGCTTTGGGAATAACACAGAGCAGTAAAACATGGCATGCTCGCTCTCGTTTCATTTTTATATTTAGTTTTTTCAAATGAGTTTTATACTACCTTCAATTAATCCAAAATTATTTTTTATTGAATTTGATCTTTTTCAAAGATGAGAAATTACTTTCGAGGAAAAATAAATACTCAGTAATTGCAATAAAAAAAACTACTACATTTTCAAAAATTAATATTATATTTTTGTGTATATATTTAATTTTGAAAATAAACAACTCCACTCAAAATAGTGTCAAATAGTAATGAGGAGTAGGTATGGCAACGAGACCCGAACCCGTGGGTACTCGTCAAAACCCGTTCCGATTTTCACGGGGAAAACCGAATTTGTTATTGATGATACCCGCCCCGTCCCCGCCCCGCGACAAAAATTCGGGGACGGGGACGGGTTTGGTATTGATGATACCCGTCCCGCCCCAGCCCCGCCCTCGCCCCCGCCATAATTAAATTACAAATTTACCCTTATATATAATAATAAAATCCTGAAACCCTAACCCTCCCCCTCATTTCTCATTCTCGACGACATTGAACCTTGGCCAACGACTTTCTGAATTAATTCCATTTTGGAAGCTTTGTTGCTGCAATGGACCTCTACTCTTTGTTGTGTTTTATTTTAATTTTGGAACAATATATATTTAAATGATATTATATTTTGGGAGAAATTAAATATGTAGATCCATAATGGTTTTAATTAAATTGATTGATTTTGTTTAATAATTTTTAA
>PYAF01005569.1:1633676-1673509 GCA_007407185.1 Glycine tomentella
TTATATTTGTCTTTACTTTTAATTATTAGCAAAACAGTATTGTTTTAGCTAAATTAATATCTTTTATTTTTCTTCTTCTAATTTTGTTATGATTTTCTTTTTTTATAATATTCTTAAAATAATCAATATATTCATCATACTATTATTTTCTTAGTTAATTTATGTATTTAACTTTTTCAAAAGAATGACATATCTCGTTTAATTTTATTTATTTAAATTTTAAAAGCAAATTATTACAACACAAACTACTCCAAATTTACTTTTAATTTTAGCTAAATTAATCACGTATAAATATGTTTTTTTTTTACAATTTTAAACATATTTATGTATTGTTAATTTTTATGTATTTTTTCAAAATTAAAATACACCTCTTAGTAAAAAATTGTACCTGCTGCTAGTTAAATGAACATGAACTCTAGAATGAATAACCGAATATTAGTAGTATTGTTTTGCACATTGATGTCTCTCCCAAATTCATTTATTCAGCATTATCCACACCCAATGCCACGAAGGTGAATGCAAAAAGGCTTTTTTATCGAAAGAATCGATGTTTCTTTTTATTAAAAAAATAAAAAATAATAAAAACGAGTAACAAATGCTGAGGGGAAATGGGGTCCACGAGTGCAATTTTACGAACCGAATCCCAAACCGTAATCAAATTGTGCCTAGATCGGATCTCAGCTCTCCACGTCACCACACCACCACACAACATCATAATCAAACGTCCGAGAGCGGGTATCATTACAAACTGAATAGAGCAGCACCGCAGAGTGCGTCATTTTTATTTATTTATTTATTCTCTTCGTACTCCCCCAGAGGATGCGAACCGGTGCTGATTCACTCACTCTCGCTGCTGCCATTATTAAAAGAGTGAAGAGAGAGCGAGAAATAGAACCACACTTCAAATCATTTTCATTCCATTTTCTTCTCTCTGCTTCTTCTGCGCCTTCTTAGGGTTGGGGTTTGTGCTTGTGCTTGCTGCGTGCTTCTGTCACTCATTTTCTGGTGAGAAAATCATCCTACTTTTCTTCTTACCTCACGAATTTCGCTTCGTTTTTCTCTCTCTTTTTTTCTCCTGCTTTCATTGCTATTTGTGATTATCACATGCTGCATTTGCTGTTTTCTGAAGTTTTCTTCCGTTTATTTCGTTCTCAGTGTTTGTTTCACCGTTTAATCAAGGCTTATTGTTGGTTTAGGGTTTTCTGCTTTGGAAATGCTTCACTGTTGTTCATGTCCTTGCGTCTTGTGATGTTTTGTTTTACTGCATGTGTTTCAGCTTTGATCGCCGTCTTTTGTGTGTTTATTTTGAAGAGAATATGCTGTCGTTGACTTTAAGCTCGTTTTGCTTCCGAGACCAAGAGTGTTTGCTAGAATTTTCAGAGTGTTTTTTTGAGTTTAATCCTTGCGTTATCACTGGTTGTGATTTCGCCTTGACATTTTTTTTTATTTTTAAAAAATTTGTTAATTTTTTTTGAAGCGAAAACTGTGTTTGGTGTCATGGTGGCTCTAATCGGCAGCCACTCTGAGTTTAATAAAATTAATTTTCACTGTCTTTATGATTTTTCCGTAACGATGTTTTATGTATTTGCATTTTTCAATACTTGCTTCGGGTACCTGATTTTGCTGCCAGAGGTGCTTTTTTGTGTTTAGTTGTATTTGTTTTTTAATTTCGCTATTATTTGTATTTTTTTTAATTTGACTTGTTTTAACATTTTACGTCCTCCGTGCGTAGTATAGTTTACTGCACTTATGCGTATTTTCTTTGCTTGCATTGCATGTGCTTACTTCTGTGTTGGTTTATTTGTATAAAATGCGTTTTGCTGGTTACTTGTTTGTTTCATCAATTTGAGTGAGAAATGTTATTCTAGATTCTATATTATTGTATTTTATTTTGCTGGTATGATAGTTGTTCCTTTTTTGTTTTGTTGTATGAAAATGTTTTACTATATTATTTTCCCCCTAATTTCGCATAATTAGAGTTTATGTAGATAATCTAAGAATATTTTGTTATTTTTAAATTTTTTTTCTCAGTAGGTTTATTTGTATAAACGCTTTTTGTTGTTTGTTTTCTTAGTTTCACCGCTTCCTATTCGAGTAATAAATATTACTCTAGATTTTTGTTTCCGTTCTCTTAAATTGATGTTCATTTTTCGGTTTTATTTGCATGATAGCTGTTTGTCCTTTCTTTTTTTGTATGAAAATTTGTTGTACCATAGTGTTTGGCGCATGCTTGGAGATACATGTAGACAATCTCAGAATATTTAGTTATTTTTTGAAATTTTTTGTTTGAAGGATTATTTGAACTAACTACTTATGCTGAGACACAATTTATTTAACAACTTTTCCTATATAGCTGACAATGCTTTTTATAATTTGGATATGGTGATTTTATGCATGATCTATGCAGGAGATGGCTTCTTCTGGGCCAAATGGAAATGAGAACGGGGATACATTGCCTCCCCCGCCTCCCGTTGTCCCATCAGATGTTGTACCTGTCAAAGCTGAGCCAGAGAAGAAGAAGGCTTTGCGGCATCCAATAGCCAGACGTGGCCTTGCTTCAAAAGGGACAAAGCTACAACTTCTCACCAATCACTACAGGGTGAACGTTGCAAATACTGACGGGCATTTTTATCAGTATAGTGTATGTGCTTTTACTTTCACCTGCATTATTTAATTCAGGTCTCTGTTTTACTTGGAATCGTTTATTCAATGTTTATGTTTGTGCAGGTTGCTCTTTTTTATGATGATGGACGACCTGTGGAGGGTAAGGGTGTAGGGAGGAAGCTTCTGGACAGGGTGCATGAGACGTATGATTCTGAACTGAATGGGAAGGATTTTGCATATGATGGTGAGAAGACTCTGTTTACTCTTGGGTCTCTTGCTCGCAACAAGCTTGAGTTTACGGTTGTTTTGGAGGATGTTATTGCTTCCAGGTTCAAATTCTGTGGTTGTTAATTCTTCAATTTGACTTGACTTAACTTTTTACTGTTTCAGCTTTGTAACTTTTCTTCTTCTTGCTGTACCAATGTATGTACAGAAACAATGGAAACTGCAGCCCAGATGGCAATGGAGAACTGAATGAGAGTGACAAAAAGAGGATGAGGCGCCCTAATAGATCCAAGACATTTAAAGTTGAGCTTAGCTATGCTTCAAAGATTCCATTGCAGGCCATTGCCAATGCTCTACGTGGACAGGAATCCGAGAATTATCAAGAAGCTATAAGAGTGCTTGATATCATTTTGAGGCAACATGCTGCTAAGCAGTGCGTGGATTATGTTTTTTTCTTGTTTCTTCTTCTATTATTGTTATTAATAATATTATTGTATCAGCTTTCCTTTGTGTGCCTGTTATGTTGTAATATAAAATAATGTCATTTTACAGAGGCTGTTTGCTTGTGAGGCAATCGTTCTTCCACAATGATCCCAAGAATTTTGCTGATGTAGGAGGAGGTGTACTTGGATGCAGGGGTTTCCATTCTAGCTTTAGAACTACACAAAGTGGACTGTCTTTGAACATAGGTTTGATCTGTTGTTTTCCTTGGACACTATATTGGTTCCTTGTAATATTTCTTAATTATTTCTTATAATTTGTTTAGATGTCTCAACCACGATGATAATTACCCCTGGGCCCGTGGTGGACTTCCTAATATCCAATCAAAATGTGAGAGACCCCTTTTCACTTGACTGGGCAAAGGTAAGCTAGCTAATGACCAATTGATCATAGTGCTTGTTAACTGTTAAATACAATAATCTCATCTTTTATTTATTTTCTTGAACAGGCCAAGAGGACATTAAAAAATCTGAGGATTAAAGCGAGCCCATCTAATCAAGAATTCAAAATAACTGGGCTTAGTGAACTCCCTTGCAAAGATCAAATGTCATTATCCTGCTTTGTTCTTGATTATTAATTATTATCATTTTTAGAGATTTTTAATTACCAGGATGGGGTGTTGTAGGTTTACCTTGAAGAAAAAAGGTGGTGATGACGTTGCTGAGGAAGAAGTTACAGTATATGATTATTTTGTTAATATCCGCAAGATAGATCTTCGGTATTCTGGGGATCTCCCATGTATCAACGTTGGAAAGCCAAAAAGGCCAACTTATATCCCTCTTGAGGTATAGATTTGGTGCTTTATATTTTGTTTTGTACTTTAAATTAGAAAGCTATTGATTCATCTTCGCTGCTTAATTACTTTTAATTGTTTATGCTTAGCTTTGCTCTTTGGTATCCCTGCAACGTTATACAAAAGCACTATCCACTCTTCAAAGGGCTTCATTGGTGGAGAAGTCCAGGCAGAAGCCACAGGAGAGGATGAGGGTTTTGACTGATGTAAGTATCTTTTTGTCCAGTTTTGAATAATTTGATTCTTGTATATTTTTCTGGGTTTACCTGATATTACTTTTATTATTACAGGCACTTAAAAGTAGCAATTATGGTTCCGAACCAATGCTACGTAATTGTGGGATCTCTATAAGCCCCAACTTTACTGAAGTTGAGGGTCGGGTTTTACAAGCTCCACGGGTAAATTTCAAGTCATTATAATTGTGCATGTGCTTATTCATTTTTATTTTGTTACCTTCATGTTGATGTTGATGAATATCGTTGTGGTGAATTGATCTGGTTAACATTGTGCCCAGAGAGGTAGCTTTAAATATTGCTTTGCTTAATTGTCTAAGAAAATTTGGTAATATAATCTTCATGTCATCACCAATTCTAATTGCTTTTGTACAGAAATGTTGGCCGAATTATCAATGTTGTGTTCTGTAATTGCTTTCTAAACAGATTATTAAATTTCCGCATGTAGTTAAAATTTGGTAATGGGGAGGACTTCAATCCTAGAAATGGGAGGTGGAACTTCAATAACAAGGTATGTCATTCTAATCTTCAATTAATTTCATAAAAAAAAAAAGGATTTGAATTTTCTAATAATTGAATTTTTTTCTCCAGAAAATTGTCAAGCCAACTAAAATTGAAAGATGGGCTGTGGTTAACTTCTCTGCACGCTGTGATATACGAGGGCTTGTGAGGGATCTCATTAAGTGTGGTGGAATGAAAGGAATTGTAAGTTATACAACTGCAAATTGACTCATAAGCATATTAAAGTTTTTTTTTTTTTTTTGATCGGCCAAAGTTAGTTGTTAAATGTTAGTTTTTTTGTTAGCGGAGGGATTCGAACCCACGACCTCTCCCTCCCACCCTTCTTGGGACTTTTCACCCAACCAACCTTATATCTCCATAAGCATATTAAAGTTGCTGACTATATTTTTCTTAACTGCTATTGGTAGGTGATAGATCAGCCATTTGATGTGTTTGAAGAAAATGGTCAGTTTAGGCGTGCACCACCTGTGGTTCGAGTAGAGAAGATGTTTGAGTTGGTTCAGTCTAAACTTCCTGGGGCTCCTCAGTTTCTTCTTTGTCTGCTTCCTGAGAGAAAAAATTCTGATCTTTATGGTTAGTTATCTGATATTTTTTGTCTTTTGTTCACTCTTTTTTTTTCATGCAATTGTTTAAGTCCCCTTATTGATTAAAATTAACTGAACTTGGTAAGGTCCATGGAAGAAGAAGAATCTTGCTGAGTTTGGAATTGTGACTCAGTGTATAGCTCCGACAAGGGTCAATGACCAATATTTGACTAATGTTCTGTTGAAAATCAATGCTAAGGTATGTTGTTTCTTGGGTTAGTTTTCTAATTTTTGAATATACGTTGTAATTCTTTTTTGTGCAGTTTTCCAGGATTCATTGCCTTTCATTGAAATTTTTAATCTTTTGTAGCTTGGTGGCCTGAACTCAATACTAGGTGTTGAGCATTCTCCTTCTATTCCTATTGTTTCTAGAACGCCAACCATCATTATTGGCATGGATGTGTCTCATGGTTCGCCAGGGCAAACAGATATTCCTTCAATTGCAGCAGTAATTTATTAGTGCTTGTTGTGTTTTTTATGTTGGGCATGTGTTTCAAACTTATGATTGTCTTAGTTTGAGTATATTTCCTGGTTATTGGAAGGAATGTTTTATGACTATCTGATTGTGTATGCTGATACTTAAATATGCAGGTGGTCAGCTCCCGAGAATGGCCTTTAATATCAAAGTATAGGGCTAGCGTCCGTACCCAATCTCCAAAGATGGAAATGATTGATAATTTGTTCAAGAAGGTTTCTGACAAGGAGGATGAAGGCATAATAAGGTTAATATAATTTTGTATCAAATCATTGAATTGATCCTCCTAGTATATTTACGATATCATATTGGTATCAATTTTTTTAACATTATTTTGGAATTTGGTTTCTAAATTGATGTCAATAAATATATATTGGATTAAGGTATAGCGGGTCCAACAATATGATAAATCTACCAAGCATTTATTCGTTCTTTATAGTTCGTATCCATGCTCTCGTGTGTTGCGCATTACCAGTTTGCAATATTAAGTGAATTTAAATGAATGTCAGTTTAGTTGCAATTTATAAATTAAAAACAGTATTTTATGATACTTGTTTATTTTTGGACTGCATTTTCTTGAATTAGACAGTCATTGGTGTGTTGTATATCTGCAGGGAGCTTCTTCTTGATTTCTATACAAGTTCCGGGAATAGAAAGCCCGATAATATAATCATATTCAGGTTAACTTTTTTTTTTTCAAATTTTATTCTGTGAACTATGTACTGTATTTTCTTAGGTTTTATAAATGTTGTTTAGTTGTTAATATATAGATATTGTAATGGTTGTTCGTTTTTGTTTTTAACAATGTTTGATTAAATATATTGTTGCAAGTCAATGTTATGTAATATTGTGGTGGTTAATATGTATGACTGTTTGTGTAATATTTGTTTAGTTTAAAAAGTGCTTGCTTGATGTCTTTTTTATTGTTTTCAATGATAAATTTGTAGGATACAATCATTATCATCTGTTTTAGGCTCAAATACTCTAACTGCATTTTCCTAATTTAGTTTGCCTTTTTTTCAACCCTTTCTCTTTTAATTGGATGCGCAATATTCAATATTTATTAACAATTTTAAAAGGATTCATAAGCATTTAAGGTAATAGGATTTTTGTTGATTTCATCTGAGAATGCTATATCATGCAAAGCTCTGTTTATCACTAAGACAAATGTCAAAAGCTTATAGATTTAACAAATGCTTCTATTTAGTTTATGGTTTTATCACTTCAGAATGTTTGTCTGTATTTTAGTTTGCAATTCCTGACCCATAATGTGTTTGTTGTTATATATGTGTGTACTGAATTGTATATATATTTATTTTTTACTGAATTGTGTGTGTATATATATATATTTATTTATTTATTCTGTCTTCAGTTGTTTTTATGTCTGTTATTTTATTAGTTCTTACATATTTTTATATAACGAATCTTTTTAATCTTTAAGTTTATTTTTGTTTGATTTTTTGTATTTGTTCTTTAATCATTGTACTGACCTTTTTTTGGCTGGATGTAGGGACGGTGTTAGTGAGTCCCAGTTCAATCAAGTTTTGAACATTGAACTTGATCAAATTATCGAGGTGCTTATTGATTGAGCTGATGAATTTAAAATCTTAAATATTTTGAGTGTTTTTGGTTGGGGTTAATACTGTCTTCTTTAATGTTAGGCTTGCAAGTTTTTAGATGAAAAGTGGAATCCCAAGTTTTTGGTGATTGTTGCTCAAAAGAACCATCATACTAAATTCTTTCAACCTGGAGCTCCTGACAATGTTCCTCCTGGTATGTGTCTTGTTTATTTAGAATTTAACATGTTTTGATAATTTTTGTTTTGTTATTTCTTAATCCTTTTTTATTTTATTTTTGCAGGAACTGTAATTGATAATAAAATTTGCCATCCTCGGAATTATGATTTCTATATGTGTGCACATGCTGGAATGATTGTGAGTATCTGCTAATATTTTTTTTTTTTTGTATTTTAATGTGGTTTTGGTTTTTCTATTTGTAGATCCATTATTGAGGCTCATATTCCTTGTTGATGTAAAGTGCACAAATGTTATTTAAGACGCATGTACATTCATTTTACTTAGTGAAATTGTTTTCAAATTGAAGTCGAATGATTCTGGCTTCTTTCCTTCTTAATTAAATGTGTATGTTCATTTGCATGTCTCTATTTTTTAGTATGTAAATTTTATGGTCATCCTCGTCATTCATTTCATTGGATGCTGTGTATTAAGAGATTAGGAAGCTACCCTTGGTAAGAGTTTCCATAAATGATGTGTCTTTGTCAGAACTTGCAATAACATGCTTGTATTGTTTTGAAAAATTACTATTCAGGGTACGAGCAGGCCCACACACTACCATGTTCTGTTAGACGAGATTGGCTTTTCACCTGATGATCTACAGGAGCTTGTACATTCATTATCATATGTGTAAGTAGTGGTTGTGATCTATTTGATTATTTTAGAATATTGCTTAACTCAATATTGTCTTAAAATCATTTTGCTATTTGACAATAGGTATCAGAGGAGCACCACTGCCATTTCTGTCGGTAAGTTCTTACACAGTTTTGTGTTTTAATTGATTATTTAGTGGTTTGTATTCATAGAAATATATAGGTTCTCATTGGTGAAAAAACTCAATATGCAGTTGCTCCAATTTGCTATGCTCATCTGGCTGCTACTCAGATGGGTCAGTTTATGAAATTTGAGGACAAATCTGAGACATCTTCAAGTCATGGTGGTATGCCTGCTCCTCCCGTACCTCAGTTGCCAAGATTGCAGGAAAATGTTTCGAGTTCAATGTTCTTTTGTTGAAGGATCTGTTGCAGTTCTAGGGATAGTGATAACTGATAACAGTGCTGTTTATAAGACTTAATAGGATAGTTTTTTTGTTTGAACAGTGGAACTATTAGCGCCATCGGTAGTAGGAAAGGATTATTATACATGTAAAAAGGCATTTGGCTTATGCCTTTACATGTGTTTAGTCTTTAACTATTTTGAATACTGTTGCGAAGTCTTTCGCTATTTTGAAGATTGTTACTTAAGGTTTATGTGATTCCTATGATGGCGCTCTTATTATGCGCTCTTGATCGTTTTCTAATTTAGTTTTGGTTTGCATGAATCAAAAGATTAAATGGGTATATTACTGTTCTTATTAAAGCTTGTTTGTGATCTTCCTATGTTATTTACGGATAAAATCCATATTATAGACTCCTGATTGTAATGTGACCCGAGTAAATTAGAATGTCTCAATTGTGTATAAAATATGTATATTTCATCTGGATTTTGAGATCCATGCCAGTTACATGAATTTAACTTGGTTTTATTTTATTTATTTTTCCGCACTTAGTTATTTTCTTTTATTCCTGGTAGTTTAAATTATATTGATAAAACTTGGAACTTTCTTATTCACAGAAAACAACTTTTCCCTCTATTTGAACCGAATGAGAAAGTGAAAGTAATTGATCAATTTAAAAGTTTTATACAGTTTGACCAATGTTCCAGTATTTCTTCTATTATTATTGACTTTGTTTTCCGTTTCGTCCTTATTTTTCACTTTGCCGAGACCTCGTAGTTATATCTAAACTGAAATATTAAGTTTGATTTCATTATAACAATATAAGCGTTTTTATTATTGATTTTTATTTTTTTAATTAATTTTTAAAGGTACTAAAATCAATATGAATTATATACTGACAAAAACGAGTGACATTAATTCCTGAAAATGATAAATATAGGTAACGTTTTTTAAAAAATGATGATAGTGTTTTCATTTTCTCTAAATTTTAAAATATTATTTTTTATTTTATTTTTATAAACAATAATCAACAATGCATGTATCATAGAGAAAAAAATGATGCGTGAACAACTACTTACATTGACATAAAATAGTTGGATAAAGTCAATTTTAAAAAAAAAAACATTTAAAAAGAAGTTCAATTTATTTTGTAAAAAATTAAAAGTAATTCCTTAATTTTTCTTATTTACCTGTGCGGTGCATCTTTCCGTTTCGTTGAATTCTGATCCGTAAATAAACAACTAGGCTCCATAAAACTTAGCCGCTGAAAAAGACTCAGATTGAGCCAAACATAGTGCATGAGACCAATAATCCCTTGACAACAGCACCCTGTACCTCTGCAATGAACCCATACCAGTGACCAATATCACCAATGTGTACTCATGTGTACTCATGTGTCTCAGTGAAAACTAGGTACTACTACGTATTAAATAATAAGCATACTGTCTCCCACGCTGCTCAAACGCCCACCAGCTGTTCGACTTAAGTCCATGCCACCAGTTACCTCAGGAAACCACATCTACCAGTCGTGAGAATATTAAGTTGCACTTTACTTGATTTACAGTTAATGGGGTATTACATCAGGGCTTTGTTTTGTTGATTTGAACCCTTGCAACTTGCAAGAATGCTCATAAGAATTTTACATTGTCACAAAGTCCATTCTCTGACCCTAAGGTGCTTTACTTCTGCAACTCTTAATGTACTTAAGCCTGGGGATGTATTGAGAAAAACAAGGGTTTATACTGAGGAAGATGTTCTCCAGTACTCCAAGGTGAGTTGTGATTCTAATCCTTTGCACACTGATTCTGCTGCTGCCAAAGATGTTGGATTTGAAGGTCCACTGGTACATGGGATGCTTGTGGCTTCACTCTTTCCTCATATCATCTCATCACATTTTGTAAGTTTCATGCTAACCCTCTTTAAATTTTGATATGCCTCCTATGGAGATGAGATAGTTAACGTTCTCATCTCTATAAACTAAATTAAAGTGAATAAACAGATAAATCAGGAGAGTTCTTTTTTCCTTTGATAGACTGAATTTTATACTTCATTTTTACATGTAAAAGTTAGTTTGTGCTTTACGCAAGTGAAATTTATTCCACAGCCAACAGCTTTGGGGAACCCAAAGTTGATTCCGGGATCCAAATCACCCTGCCCCCATGAACATCCTTTCCATGGACTTGAGTATTAGGAACCTCTTAATGGAAAATTATGACATGAAATAGATTATCATAATATCGAAAGCATAAGATGTGAAGTTGTAATCTCCACTGTGAGGAGTGCCAAATAAGGGCAAGCAGCCTTTCACTTGTTGCATAGACTAAAATGTGTCATGACTCATATGAGAAGTAGAAAGGGAGATACATGTATATGCTTAAATTTTACTATTTTTGTGAAAGACATGAAAATATGAATGCATGGATAAAAGACTTTATGTTTTGTCAATTTAAGTATTAACATGGGTTCTACTGCTTTCATGATTTGTACTAATCATTAGGTTTGATCAACTTGAATAAAGGACTTAAGTGCTTGACAAATGATGTAAATTGAGTCAATAATATGAAGTCTCTCATTCAATTATTCCGATTTTTTGTGATAACTTTCTTGAATCCCTTTTCTTCCCTTGACCTTCACTTTTCTAATATCATGGATAATTGCAGCCTGGAGCTGTGTATGTATCTCAAAGCTTGAATTTTAAGTTCCCAGTGTATATTGGAGATCAAATTATTGGTGAAGTGCAAGCAACTAATCTGAGAGAAAATAAAAATCGATATCTGTAAGCTTAGTCCTAGTGTTATAATTATGCATTCTTTTTTAAACAAGGAGTAATTTTGTTTCTAAATGAATGTTTCTCAATGCTATTCAGTGCAAAGTTTAAGACAAGGTGCTTCAAGAATGGTGACCTTCTTGTCATTGATGGTGAGGCTGTGGCTTTGTTACCAACCTTGACTGTAGAACAGATTCAACACGAGAAGAGGTAAAAGATATTCATTGTTCTTGACTGTTAATCGCATATACCTTTTCAAAGGCAATGTTGGGCATAAAAGTAATATGGTGTTCTGTGTTTTAATGAATAGTCATTGGGGGGTTCTAAATTGTGATCCCCTACCCTGAACACAGACAAACAGTTGACACCAAAAAAGTTTTTGTTCTCTTTGTTTTCTGATGTTGTTGCTGAACAGTTATGCTTGATCTTTTTTGTGTGCCTTTTGATCATATTACGCAAAAGCTCACTTGATTGCACTAAGCTCCAAATCAAACGGCACCAAGGGATATCTTATTGATAATTTTTTTGGCCTTTCCTGCCATCTAATACTATTGGTTTTGGAGGAAATGTTTAATGTATTAATAAGTTAGATTTACTTTGTTTCGTGCCGATACGGTTTCTCTATATTTTGTATTGGCAACTGCCTTGCATGAAACCAAAAAATATGGTCCCTTTTTGATCCTGTTGTTCTTCCCTATATATGATTAATTTAAGTCTACATATGCAGTAGCTATTTACACAAAACTAATGGAAAATTTGCCTTGTTGGTAACTTTTAAGTGATAGCACATGATCCAAAATTGTTGATTTGTCAAAAAAGAAAAAATCATTAAAATTAGTTCATGATAAACTATCTCCCTTCCCTTTTTTTCTTTTTCTCAAGTAAACAATGTTTGGCATTGCAATGATGGTGGGAGAATGAAATTTGAACTTGGCCAAACAATTTACTAATAAATTTAAAGCATACCTTGAATTCCATGGCTTAACTTACCATCACAAAGTAAAATCAATGCAACAATTACAACTGGTGCTATACTACACATACCTATAGTCTACCATTTCTAGTAACTGATGTTATTTGAAGAGATACTCCACATCAAGACAAAGATGAACACCAAAAGTATTTGGTTGACTTGAATGCCGTCTGAAGCACAACCACTTTTTGGCGAACTTGCTTGAGCACCACCTTTTGGTGAAGGGGCTGGATTGGGTGCAGAAACACCTTCAGTAACAGATATAGCAACCTTCATCCCATGCCAACAATAGCCTCCTCCACCTAAGAAGTAGTAGGTCTTGAATTCTGTTAGATGAAACACGTCTCTGCCTGCACCCCTTGATATGTTTTGAACAAATCCTGTGTCCAGGCATTTCTCGTAACTAGTCTTGTTCACCTCTAGTACATTATACTAGTTTCTATCATATCCAAAGTCTTGCAAGCACATCAGTAAGTCATAGTCAAAAGATAAAGTAAACTAATCCACATTAATAAATTAATGTACAATTACATGTGCCTTTTTAATGATCTTGACTCCTTTTTCTCCCTTCTCTATTCCTTACTAAAAAGTTGTACATGTGGAAAAAAAGTAAATTTGAGTGAAGACATACATAAAACTTGATCATAGTAATTTATTGGTGGTGTGATTTATTGCGCTTTTGAGATGGTTTAAGAGGGAAAAAAACACTGATAGTCAGTATTAAAAATAATTTTACACTGTCGACTAATCATAAATTATTATGTATCATAAGTTTATTGAGTTTTATAAATCTATTTTAAAAATCATACCAAGAGTGATTTATGATTGAATGATATTACAGTACATCACGTTGAAATCTTTATTTAACCTTTTTACACCCTTTGTTCTCATGAGTTATGTTGTCTTTAAAATGTGACGAGGAAACTGAAAACTCGTCTCTTGATTTGTTAGATTAATTGTTTCCAATCTATACATATTCAAGTGTTTGAATCAAGATAATTACTTTTGTCATTTCAAATTAAACCTAAACAAAGAAACGGTGCTAAGTCATAAATTATTTATCATGCCATGTGTTGGGTTTATCAGAAAGGGGTGGATGAAACTGCATAGTAGCCTTAAAAAACAATGAAAAATGTGTTCTTAAAATTTTGTATTTTGTATAAAATATTTAAGAGTAACTTTTTAAATAAGTAAATTCTTTACTTTATATATATTTATATTTCCATGTACAGTTGGGATAATCGAGGATAAGAATTAAAAAATAAATAAAAACAGATAACAAAAAAATGATTGAGCAAAAACATTGAAAAAGAATGGTATGGAAAAAGGTTAGATTGATAAGGGTTAAAATCATAAATGATAATTGAAAGAAAAATAATCTCTAACACGCTTCATTGAAGGGTATTGGAATTAAGAAATTATAGTGTCGTGTAATGATTTAGGTTCTTGTACATATAGACTTGGATAAAGGTTATATTCTTGCCACTCCACTCATTAACCATTCTACCCATTTACTTTGCACAAGAGAAAATGAAACATTTAAGAAAGAAAAGAAAGAAAAAATGAAGAAGAAATCTTACAAAGCCAATCTCCCAAATGGAAGTGCTCATGACTTGACCATTCTGTCAAGTTAACAGTAGGTCCCCAACTAGACTTGTCCCCACCAACGTAGTGAAGCTCTGATTTAGCCATGTTTGCCAGCACCATGGTCATTATCATCATCAACACCATTTTTTTTTAAGCTCAAAATATCCAAATTTTTTTCAAAGCCTCTATCTATCAATATGAGAGTTATACCTCTATTTGCGTTCATGAAAGGATCAAAATATATAGAAACTAAGGTTTGAATTGATGTATATGGAAAGATTGACTGCCACCAATTGAGTTATATATCATTGTCACATTTTTAGAATGAAATCAAATCATTTGCAAATTCTAATATATTGGCATTGTATGTTTGGAAAGAACTGAAATCACTTCCAGATTTTAATTCAAGATTGAATTCAAGAAATTCTTTTGACTCTTTTAGTCAATCAATCCAATTAAGTATATGTTATATCAAATAAGTTTTATGGATATGAATACGAGTATTAAATTAAATACAGTATATAAACACCATATTTTTTTAAGACAATTAAAGTACAATCAAACTACATATATTTAAGGTTATGTTTGAACAACTATTTTTTGGACTCAAAAATTATTTTAAAGTCAAAGTTTAAAAATAAGAACTTGAAAAGAAGAACTTAAAAGTAATTTATTTAAGCAAAACTATATGGTGTCAAATTATATTATAATGAATTTAATAGATAATTAAAAAAATATTTACTAAATATATTGTTGTAATTACGAATTCAAGAACTTGTCACAACCTAAAATGGTTTAGAAAAATTGAAATATAAATTAAATTAATGAAAAAGAAAAATATTTTAAAATGAATTTCATTCAAACATATTATTTACTTATTTCAATAATTTTCTTGTATTTCATGTAATGATAATTAAAAAAAATTAATTTTATAAAATATATTGTTTTAAACATTTTGAAATAAACTAAAATTTGGGAAAATTATTAGTACGATATCATGTCTGTTTTATCATTGAGAAGTTAGTGATAAAATTTAAAATAATGGTATTTTAAGATGAGTCAGAATTCAAAGAAGAGTATGTTTGAATAAGTTTTTTATGACATGTAAAAAAGATCTACTATTTAGGCCTCGTTTAGGGTAGTTGTAAGTTTTTGAGTTTTAAATTTTTTGTTTCTAATTTTGAAATGTAATTTTTAAAATAAAACATGTTTGATAAAATTAAAATAATTTTTAATCCAATTTTAAAATACTTTAATTTTAATTTTAAAATAAAACATGTATCTCAAAGCTTTAATCCAGGATTCTGTGAACGAGCAGATGTGTACCCAGAAAATTGTTCTGAAATGGATTGTTTGATAACTAAAGAAAAAATTGAAACAAAGAATAAGTCAACAATTTTAATTTATTTTGTTGTTAAAAGTCAAAACCGTTTTTATCCTTTTTCATAAATAAACTAATTAGAGAAGCTAAGAAAACTTTTACAAATTAGTTAATGTATAAGTTAATATTAGCTTATACAATGATGTTTTTTTTTTTTCCTTCTCCTATAATAAAGTTTTTAAGGAAAACTTATCAAAACCCTTATTCCACTACAATTGACATGGTGTTATAGGATTGATAAAATAATCTTGCATATTAAATATGTGGTAAGAGGGTTTGATTAATGGTAATAATAATACCCCAAACAAAGAACTGAAAAATGACTCCACAGGCAGAGGTTGTTCCTCTGAGTTTGGGACAATGAAGCCTGAAGGGAGAGATGAGAGGAAAGTGAACAGTGTAGGAATATTCCTCTGTCCATTAGGATGATCAAGAAGAAGTTACAATTGAAAGAGGGTTTCAATGGGATTCTTTGTGATAACTTTCTTAAATTCATTTTCTTCCCTGGCCCCTTCACTTTTCTAATATCATGCATAAGTGCAGCCTGGAGCTGTGTATGTATGTATCTCAAAACTTGAATGTCATTGGAGATCAGATTATTGGTGGGTGCGAGCAACTGATATCTGTAAGTTTAGTCCTGATGTTATTATTGTGCATTCTTTTTTAAACAAGGAGTGATTTTATTTTTAAAATGAATGTTTCTCAATGCAAAGTTTAAGACTTTTTTTTTTTTTTTTGATAGGCAAAGGATAAAATTTCATTAAACTGGTACCAGCAGTACCCCTCATGTACAAAGATACATGTGGTTTGTTACACATATCCCTACAAAATAGGAAATAGAACCACCCTACCACTAACATCAAACCCAACCACCGAAAAACAAACCCACTACACGTATAACTCTACAGACTGTGCTTGACTAATTGTCTAAGGCAATGTTAGACATATAAGCAATGTGGTTGTTTTAATGGAGACTTATAGTCATTAGGGTTCAAAATTGTGATCCCTTACCCTGAACAAAAAGACAAACGGCAGACTCAAGAAAAGATTTTGTTTTCTTTGGTAGTCTGATGTTGTTGATGAACACTTAAGACTTGATTGTTTGATGTGTTCTTTTTTTTAATCAAATTTCACAAAAGCCTCTCTTCTTTGCATAGATGCTCTTACTGATAAATTTTCTGGCATTTGTACACTCTAATACTAAGGGTTTTGAATGAAACCTTTATTGTATTAACTAGTAACTGTTACAAAATAAATCAATAAAAAAATGAGAATAAGATGCAAAGCCTTAAACTAGATAAAAGAAAAAAAGTAGTTATATAACTTCATAGTTAAAATTAACATATAACAAACACAAAGGAAAAAAACAAAATGCAGAGAAGTTTTATAATAGTATAAAAATATCTGACCCTTTTGCATACCAATGTTTTTTCTCTCAAAATTTAATTCTTTTATAACAACAGGAAGAGAAAAAATTTAGAAAAAAATATTATTATTTATAGTGTTTAACAAAAATGCTTTTTTTTCTTCTTATTTTGGCTAATGAAAGAGAAATATATAGACATAAACCCCATATGCAACAGTACAAAAAAAAATAGAGTAAAACTGTCACATCTTGGAAGCCATCCTGCAGAAAAAAAAACTTAACAAAACAAAGTTACAACTAACTACTAAGACATAATGCAAAAAAAAAACTTGTAACGATACTAAAAAAACATAATAACAAATAATCCTTGATTTGCAAAATAACACGTTACAAAAATTGACCCAAAAAAAGCAAAATCCTAAAAAGATAAGAATTTAAACTATTATGGTTTTAGTTTTACAGAATAGATTCTAAAAAAACATTTTATTTTATAAAAAACAAAATTGATATAAGTAATATATTTTTATAAATTTTAAATTATATAAAACAAATATTTACTAACAGTAACAAATTATATTTTTTACTTAGTTTCGTGCCAGTATGGTTTCTATATATTGTATTGGCAATTGCCTCGCATGAAACCAAAGAAATGGTCACTTGTCGATCCTCTTGTTCTTCATTTTAATCCACATTTGCAGCAGCTATTTACACACACACACACAAAAAAAAAAAAAAAACTAATGGAAAAATTGCTGTTGGTAACTTTTTAAGTAATAGCACATGATCTACAATTGTTGATTTGTTAAAAAAAAAATAATAAACATTAAAATTAATTCATTATAAACTAAGCCCCTCCTCCCCATTTTCTCTTAAGTATTAATGTTTGACAACAAAACTATCAAGAATAGTAGCAAGTGCAAACCACTTATTAAAGTTAAAAGATACCTTGGATTTCATAGTTCAGCTTACCATTACTCAAAGCAAAATGAAGACAACAATTACAGCTGAAACTATGGTAGATATACTTGTGGTCTATACCATTCTAGTAACTGATGTTATTTGAAGAGATACCACAAATCAAGACAAAGATGAACACCAAAAGCATTTGGTTGACCCGATTGTCATCTGAAGCAAAACTAGTTTTTGGTGAAGGTGCTGGAACATCACTATGTGGTGAAGGTGTTGGAGCACCAGTTTGTGGTGAAGGTGCAGGAGTTGGTGAAGCAACACCTTCAGTGACAGTTATAGCAACCTTCACCCCATCCCAACAATGGCCTCCTCCACTTAAGAAGTAGTAAGTCTTGAACTCTGTTAGTTGAAACACATCTCTTCCTGCACCCCTTGATACGTTTTGAATAAATCCTTTGTCTATGCAGTTCTCATAACTAGTCTTGTTCACCTCTAGTACATTGTACTCGTGCCTTTCATATCCAAAGTCTTGCAAGCATAACAACATCAATAGATCATAGTCAGTCAAAAGAGAGAGTGTAAATTAATCTATAGTAATATGAGTGCAGACATACATAAAACTTGGCTATTGTAATTTATTTGTGAATTGTGATTTGTTATTGACTTAAAAAATGTGATGAGGAAACTGAAAAAATATGTCTTGAATTGTTAAATCAAATGTTTTTTTAAACAAAAAATTAAATGTTTTTAGTCTATACATATTCAAGTTTTTTAATCAAGATAATTACATTTGGCATATCAATTTGAGCCTAAACAATGAAATCATGCAAAGTCATAAATTATTGATCATGCCATGAGTAGGGAATTGCATAGTAGCCTTAAAAAAACAAAGAAAAATGTTTTCTTAAAATTTAACAACTGAAAAAATTCTCATAAAATGTGTATTTCATTGGTAATATGCGTTGGAAAAATTTAGGCATACGAGTCAGAAAGTTTAATTAGCGAATTTTCATTTTATAAAAAAGATTAACAGTAAATATTCAAGACTAATTTTTTAAACAAATAAATCATTTACTCTCTTTATATATATAATTTTCTGTGCACGCACTAGGGAGAGTTGAGATTAAGAATTAAAAAAAAAAAAAAAGTTCAAATCAAGTAACCAGAAAATGATTGGGCAAATTTGTTTTTTGAAAAAGAATGGTATGAAAAAGGTTAGACTGATAAGGGTTAAATATAGAAAAATCTCTTTCATTGGAGGGTACTGAAATTCGAAAATTTGAGTGTTGTGTGTTGATTTATGTTCATGTGCACATAAAACAATAGGTTAAATTCTTGTCACCCCAGTACCCCACTCCATTACTAACCATTCCACCCATTCACTTATAGCCTAAAGAAAACAAAACATTTAAAAACTGGAGAGAGAGAGAGAGAGGAGGAGAAATCTTACAAATCCAATCCATCAAATGGAAGTGCTCACAACTTGACCATTCTGTGAAGTTAACATTGGCTGCCCAAGTAGTCTTGTTGCCTCCAACGTAGTGAAGCTCTGATTTCGCCATGTTTACCAACATAATGCTCATTATCATCATCACCATTTTTTTTAAGCTTAAAATCTCCATTTTTTTTAATCAAAAACTTTATGTATTTCGTGAGAAAATATGAGGTATATGTATACACGTTTATCAAAGGATCAAAATATATACATATATATATATATATAGAGAGAGAGAGAGAGAGAGAGAGAGACAAAGGTCCGAATTAATGTATATGGAAAGATTGATCGGATCCGGAGCATTGTCACATTTTTAGAATGAAATCAAATCATTTTTATTTTCTAATTAGTTGACGCTGTATGTTTGGAAAGACCTTGATTCAAATTTGAATTCAAGAGATGCTTTTGACCCTATATGAATTTAAGCAGAGTAGTTATATCAGTCTATGTTTTAAGGATATGAAATTACGGTATTAAATACAATATATAAGCACCATATTTTTTCAAACAATTACAATACAAGTATAATAACATGTAATAAGAGTATTATATTATATGTTATAATAATAAGGTTATGTTTGACTTTTTTGTTTTCTCTCTTAAAAGTTATTTTAAAGTCAAAGCTCAAAATAAGAACTTTAAAAAATAAACTTGGTTATTTGGTAATTTTGATTTCTTAGTTTTAAAAAAGTTAAGCTAAAAGTTGTGGTAAAAAAAATGAAAAATTAAATTGGTTTGCATCCAGTTGTCTTACTTAATGAAATAATTTATTTGTAAAAATAAAAATATAATGTAAAATTAATTTAATCGAACAAGCAATGGTGTAATTATCATAGTTCTCAAATAATGATTATGTTATGAAAGTTCATTCAATTTCATTAAAAGCAAAAAGCAGTTCAATCGAATTAATTCCTAAATTAATTGAAATTACAAACCTAATTAAAATATCATCCAACTAATCTGTGATTAAAATTTGAAATTAGGAAATGAATTGATAACCTAATCCGCAAAAAAAATTCATCATAGACACTAATATAATTAGATATGTTCTTCATAGACAAACTTGAGATTTCCGATCTCAAATAAGATCAATTTAGGATCATGAGATCCTTTTCTATCAAATAGAAAGGACTATTTCACAAAATATACTTCCAAGTAATTGCTCCATAGATCCTATATCTATCTATATTTTAGTAGGAACAAGAATACATAAAAATATTAAAATATATAGATTTAAAACTTTTAATTTCAAATATGATTTAGAGATATTTTATTTTATATAAACTATTAATTATTTAAGATAAAATGTTAAAATAGAATATATTATTTTTCAATAATATTTTAGAGGATGAAAAGTCATTTATTTAAACAGAATTCAATAACATCAATTTACATTAAAATGTATTTAATAAATATATTGTTATAATTGAGAAATCAAAAATTAGACCACAAATTAAAATGATAAGAAAATTCTGAAATATAAATTAAATTTAAAGAAAATATATATAGTTTTTTAAATATCAAAAAATTATATAATCATACATTTACGATATATATATATATATAGCATTTTATTGTACAGCTAACAAGGAAACAGTAGTTGAATGATGGAACTCCTCAACTTGATATTTCCTCGTCCATGAGAAGCCACTAGCCCAAAGCTAAGGAAACGTTTACAATTTTTTATTTTATTTTATCTTTTACTTTTAAATTACAAAACTGTCACCTTGTTTCTTGTACAAATCTTTGAAAACAGAATAAAAACACGGTGACAGATCTGTAGTTAAGAAGTAAAAACAGAAAATGTTTTATTTTTTTAGGCTTAATGTAATTGCCACTTCGTGGCATAGTTGACAGGATGTATGATCCAATCAGACCCAATAAATGTTAATGGCTTTTAAACTCGATTCCATTACTTAAACCTCAAATAATTTAAACTCATCATATGACACCTTATATAATTATTTGATGTTACCTTTTATCTTTTTCACAATCATTCCAAAAATACTCTCCCAAAATCAAAGGAGACAATTTGTCCCATTTAGTTGTGCACCAAAAACATTTTGCTTTTTAAACCATACCAATTTGGTGAGACAAGAATTGTTACATATAAATTAAATGAGCACGCCAAGTTACAAAGTAAGAAGATTCTCACTCTTATTGTTCAAATTTGGCAAAAGATTTAAGTACAACCCCCCTTTTCACCCCCACCAAAAATAAAAACAAGAACCTCTTTTTCTTATGATGTAATGTCACAACTTCTAGTCTATTATCTTATGTACAACATTTGGAACCAGGAAAATGTGTCTCCCAAAATCTGCAAGATCCACCAAAGAAAGGATGCAGTGGTGTATACACCATATAGAATGATCCATCAAAGAAACCTGAAAAGACTTGGCAATCAGCAATCCTCTTGATGAGGCATAATCAATTCAACCAAATATAGAGAACAAACAAACAATCTTCTTTCCATTCAAACCAAAAAGTAAGCCGCTACTTCACAGCAACTCATATTGTTATGTTGTTAGAGTTCTCATCAAAATTGGGGATGCCATCAAAACTCTGCCATATGTATTTACCATTTGACCATATCACTCAACTTAATTGAAGTCCTCTTTTACCACATTCTTCTCTTTGGCACGGAAATCCTCTAAACTACGATACTCTTCTCGAAGCAACCTGTCCAGTTCAGGGTGTTTATTCAATGGTTCTTTTTGGCCGTGGACCTTGCGATAGTGGTGAAATGCCCTGTCAATGCCATAAATATAAATATGTAAGAACAAAGCATAATAAGTTCCAGTGAGTGATGAAATTGTGAAGAGAAGTACCAAAACAATAGCAGAAAACTACACTTCTCTATATCTAACATAATCTAACAGATGTGAGGAAGACAGTCCCTTGCCTTAGAATATGGCAACCACCATCCCCCCAAAAATAGAGAAATGCAACATTACTAAAATAACATGCTGGCATTGCTACAGGGAAACTAACCTAAGCAATCTTAATCTAGTGTTATAACATGTACATTCATAACATTTAACTGTTCACACTGTTCCACAAATCTACCCTCAAGAATAAACAAAATGCTCCATTTCAGTCCAATAATGCAGCCAGAAACAATGTTATAAAGATTGTGCACCCAAACAAGTCAGACAAAACAGGAAATTATCAAATATAACTAAGGTGGCTGTAGAATTAAATTTCATAGACCAGTGGACAATTTTTTTTAATCTAGAACACAACCTAGGTTATCCACTAATCTCACATCAAATAGGGAAAAGGAAAGAATGAAACTACAAAACAGAAAATGTGCAGTAAAATAATAATAATAAGCAAGAGAATTTGGTTTTTTACCAATATTTTTCCAGGCCATACAGATTGCCCTTATGGTAGAAATCCAGAGTCGTTTGTTCAAAATCCTTGTATAAATCATCTCTAAATTCCTTCTCCAAACCATAACTGAACAAGAAATTATTAAAATATCAGAAGAACCATGCATGGATGTCTTCTAAAGAAAAATAAAAAATAAAAATAGGCAGCATAAAGCAATTTAATTAGCTACTCCAAAGAATAGATAGATGAAAATTCAGAAGACTTGAAATTAGCCTATTAATTTACTCAACAAAATGGACAAGAAGATGAAAATCTAAAATGGTTCTATCTTCTCAAACAAATAAGTAAAATTTGAAATTGATACCTGTAGAATCTGAAAAGGCACTCTATACCATAATTATAATTAGCCGCAGCATCTTCCTTAGCTAATTTCTTAAATTCATTATACATAGAAGGCACAAACATGTCTCGAAGAAAATAGGACCAGAATCTGTATAATGTATTCATTTCCTGCAAAGACACACAACAGAAGGAGAAAGAAAAACCTACCAGAATAAGCAAGTGTATGATTGAAAAATAATATGATTCGAGAAAATATAAATACTAAATTTGCAAATAATATGAAAACCAAAATGTATTAAAAAAATATGTATGCATAATGAAAATGCTAAGTTTGTAACTAGTCCACAATTTTCACTTAAGCTATTGTAGCATATCCATACAGTATTTTTGAAGATAACTCACACAATTAACTAATTAAGTAATAAAAAGGCAGGCAATATATTAAACATTAAGAAATGCTAAGTTCTGCAAACTAATTAAGTTTTATTTGGTTCGGGATTCAATCTTTACAAATATTTTTTCATAGAATCTTAAGAAATAGAGTTCACCTCACTGCAACCGATTCCAAGTTTCTTTCTATCATTCAAGCACCGTTTGTGATACTTCAAGTACCTGAAAGGAAGAAGAATCACATAAGGAATTTTTAAAATGCAATATATCCTATATGGCTATATCCATTCCTAGTATCGCTCAAGCATACAAACAGTAAGCATTATCACTTACTTCTGTTGCTTGAAACCATTTTCTTCTAAAAGTTGGTGACTTGGATGCTGAAACGGTGGAAAAGACTTTGGCATTGAACCCACAGGTGGACTACCAGAAAACCCCCCATTTGGACTACCAGAAAAAACCCCATGTGGACTACCAGAAAAACCCCCATGTGGTGAACTACCAGAAAGACCCCCATGTGGTGAACTGCTCAATTTGGAAGGCTTGAAACTGCAAAATTAAGATAATTAATGGACATAGTTTTTCAGTTGTCAAACAAAACAATCAACATGTCATATCATGCTCTCTGAAACAATGATTAATTTATATTCTTTTTTTAATAAATATTTTCTTGATATTCTTCTGGTAAAGGATAAAAGTGAATAAAGGAAAAATAGGCTGGCTAAGCAAACCAATATCGCAGTCATTAGCACTGGGAACAATAATTTAGAACTGACCCATGATTTTCAGGAGGCGTAGAAGCAAAGAAAAACCCAACCGAATTACTAGGTGGGCTTTCAGATATGATTCCATTAGAGTTTCGACCAGTTCCGTGATTTCTAAAATTACTTGAGAAAAATCGCTGCTTAAGGGAAGATGGTTGCTTATGAAAAACTTTATGTTTCCTTCGAGAATTATTGCTTCCAGCCTCTTCAACATTGTTTCCACCAATATTCTCAACCACCTTTATATTTGATGCACCTGAATTATGGCTTGGAGATTTTATGTTTCGATCTCTGCTATCAGAGTTATTCTTTCTACGATTAGACCGCCTATGTTTCAGTTCCTGTTGATAATAAGGTGAGGCAACAAAAAATTTAATAAGGAAGATGATGATTTGAAAAATAGAAGACAACAGGTAATATAACAATGGTGACTGAACCTGCTCATAGAAGTAAAGCCCGTCATTTATTGCAGAAGCAAGCTCATTGGAGATGGATATTGATTCTTTACCACCACCTCTAGATCCTTGTTTAGGATCACCATTCTGTACATTAAAACAGTTATTAGAATCTTACGATTCACAATTTGAATTCTACAATTCAATACAATACAGCTACCTATAGATTTGTAATTTTGTATCACAAGATGAATCTTAAATGACTTTGTATCTAACGATACAGGAATGAATCTGGACAATTTCATAAAATTGATTCAAATCACAAGATTCAATAAATTCATTCTTTATTCTTTACCTTTCTTTTACCAATTCACATGAGAGAAATTGAAAAGTCATATAAGCTTAAATTGTTAAATGAAAAGGAATTGGACGAGCACTTTATAACTTATCCTATTTGATTATTCCACTACTTCATTTGTCATTCATTCAACGCAAGCACTCTATTTGGCTATTTCATTGCTTCATTTCCATTCTTCTAAAAGACTTTGTTTCCATTGGTTAAGTTGTTTTTATCTATTTTTAGTTAAAATTATTACATTGAATACTAAATATCATCCATATGATATATTATTTTTCATTGTCTCTGAATCTTATGATCAAATATGATTCATGATTTGAACCTCAATTTGACAATGCAGTAAAATAGAAAATTATTAAATAATCAATTCATTGTAATTACATTCTAACATATTATGGTTAAATTAGTTTTGTTCAGACAAAAAAAAAAAAAAAAAACACTACATAGCCTTATAGTTATAACTTATAATTTAGAATACACTATGCAGAGCATTATAGTTATGTAGTTCTGGCCTCTGAACAGCCATCAAATCAAAAGATCCTCAAAATTATTTTAATTTTTATCAGTGCTGCTGTTTGGGCAATCTGACAATGTAAAATTGAAACCTAATTTGAATGATAACCACTTTAGAGGAAAGAAGAAGCATATGAACTTAATTTTAATTAAATTATCAACAGCAATACCTGGGTGACAATTACTAGTCTCTGAACATCCTGTTCAATGACAGCCATCTCATCATCTTCATCATCATTCCTTTTAGGCAACAACTTCCATCAGATGAATATTTGAACAAAAAAGTGAACATATGATATGCTTAATGAAATAGCACGAAAATCACCTAATACCATTCCATATGGGATGCCTAAAATAAAGAGAAGTATTCTAACATCTCAAGCAGAATACTAACACAAGGATGACAAGAGAGGGATCTTTGAATTTCATATTACGAAGAAATCAAGAGTTGTCTTCTATTAACTTCAAAGAAAATAGTGGAAAATATATAAAGGAACACAAGCAAGCTAAGTGTCAGAATTAAAAAATAAAACACTTGCTACATATTCCACTAGATATCAATAAGATAAGACAGAACAACAAAGTACCTTCCACTAGAAGAAAATTCAGTCTTCATTATTAGCATCTTTTGCTCAAGCTCTATCTCTTCATCGAGCATGAAAGTATTGCCAAAATCATTGGAAAGGTCTCGGACATCCATTTCAGTCAATACATCCATGTTTCCAGCCTCATTATTGTCAAATATTTTGGGCTCAGTTTCTTGTTGGCTACATAAATTATTATTAGCTGTGTCAAAATCACAGAATTTGACACCTTCATGTGATTTATCATTAGAATGATGGCTCTCCATATTTTTTTCTTGGTTCAAATATGAAATTTGTAACATATCCTTGTTTGGCTGATTATGCTCTGCCAAAATTGAGTCATGAACAGCATCTTTAGCATTTTCTTTAGAAGTCTCCTTTGTCTTATCTCCAACAGCATCACTATTCTCAAGAGAATTGACAGCACCATCTACAAGTTGGCCATGTTGAATCTGATCTGTTGATGATCCTGAATTTCCTGAGGAAAGTTGAATCCATTTAGACCAACTATTGCGTTTCCGTATTTTGTCACCCTATAAAAATATAGCAAGTTACAAGTGAGGGCAATGAAGAAAATGAAGGAACAGTTGAAAAAAAAATAACGTAGTTGGTAAGGTAGCTTCAAACTTTATGCACTTAATAAAGTGGCAACTTAAAGCTGGCTCCTATAGAACTAAAAGTGTTGTTATATATATAAAAATATAGAATCTACATATGAAAGCAGGAAGTTCTAACTATTAATATATATAAGCTAACAATCGTAACCATCTTCAACTCCATAATTCATCTATACTTCAGCCATATCAAAATCTGATTTAAACTTCAAAAAGCCAAAATAAAGATGCCCTATTGAGTAACAAAGTAACAAACTAGCACGGTGTAATTCTCATAAGCTCAAAACATCTATACTACAGATGTTACAAATGTGCTGAACTTAAAGAGAATTATTCTATACTTAATAAGGAAACTTAATGCATAGTTATCAATTTCAGATAGCTGTGCATAGCGTCTAACCCTGAAAATTATAGCAGTATAGCAAGAAGCGGGACAACCACTACTTTAAATACTAATTATAAACAAAATTTATACCACAGATAACTCAAAAAACAAAACAAATGCCAAAATTCATGATAAAATAATAGGTCACAATTTACACACACAATCACCATCAGTCAAGGAGCAACAAGAATATAGTAATAAAGTCATCAGTCAAGGAGCAACAAGAATATAGTAATAAAGTCAAAGTGAAAGATGATGGTGAAATAAATAGGGAAAAAAACGTAATAAATTAGAGAGAGAAAAGTTTCGCAGAATGTGAATTGGGAAGTCTAAAGGAAGAAGAAATCACAGAACACAGGATAAATAATAGTCCTATAATATGTGAAGGAATAGAGGTCAAAACAGAGGTATCATTTTGTGGAATATTTTACTCAAAAAAAACAATGATGTTCCAGGGATAAAAATGAATTTTCAAAAGTATATATCATGGTAGCATGGTGATAGAATGCGAAAAGTCGCTATTGTAGACACTATAGAAAATCACTCCACTTCACTATCCCACTAGCACACTATTGACTACTATGACTTAATGTAGAAAAAATATTTCAAAACTGAGTTCCTTTTGAAATATAATGGAAGAGTTAAATATGTCTATTAGAGGGTAAGCCTTGGCACAACGGTAAGGTTGTTGTCTTGTGATCTAGAGTCACAAGTTGAAATCAAAGAACCAGCCTCTCTTCTAGGGGAAGATAAAGAAAAATAGAGACTGAATAATCCGAATTCTGAAATCATTATTGCTTTTATGGAATACAAAACCCAAGAATTTGAAGTTTAACAAATGTCTTGACATTATAATTTTTGAAAAATCATCAATAGGGTATAAATGGTCAGTTGACCAAATTAAGTGGAGGAAAAAAGGAGTGGAGCTGATTTAAGGTTTATGTGGACCCGGAAAATTCTAGACCGAGGAACGAACCAAAACACCAACAGAAAAAGATGTTGAATTAAACTTCTCACAAACATGAAATTGCATCCCATTACTCCCAAAATATTTAAAAAAAAAAAAAAATATCCATACACAATTCATAACATAAACATTTGAAACTACCAACCCCCAAGCCCAAGATTAATATCAGAGATAAACAAGAAGAATTAAAAACATCAGTATTCAGCTTAGGGGTGAAAGTATTTAGAGCAACAAACTAGATTCTAGAGTTAATGAGAATCTTAGTCCTGTCTACACCAGCAAGCATGCAGTAAATAGTAAATAACTAAACCAAGAAAAGCAAAATAACCTGCACTTCAACAGTATTAGAGCTCTGAAGTGCATCAAGGATAAAAGGGATGTCTGTGCTCATCTTCTTGACCTACAAGATAATTCACATCATATAAGGCAAGTGAAAAACATGGAACTCACCAGCAGAAAACATATATCTGCAATATTATAATACATTTGGGAGGCAGAAAATGCTTTGGACACATACCCTTTTAAAATCAGCAACAGTGGATATGGGAACCCATCCTTGGTCATCCATCAAGGAAATAAGGTAATGGTCATTCTGCAGATTTTCATCACTGCCAAAAGAAGGCTCTGAAGTCAGCAGTTTCTGTATGGATTATCTTTATCATAAGAATTACTTTTGTTTATTTTCAAAGAAAAAGGAATCAACAGAAATTATTACTGGACTTCCTAAGAAATTTCTAAAGTTCATTAGCTTGTTCCTGTTGCTTTAACAGTCCGAAGCCCAAACACTACAAATCAGTTCCACTTCATCATCTCTGGCAACAATCCCATATAAAAGTTAAATTTATGCAATTATCCTAATCTAAAAGATATGGGTGCACTTTGCAATAAAAATATACATAATAACAGTATATTGTCATTCAATCAAAAGTTGGAAACATCATTCTAATAATATAGATATAGATAAGCAGATGAAAGATAAAAAGAACAGATTAAGATCAAATATGATATAGAAGCCGTGGTCAACAATGAAATTACTTACCTAAAATAATAGTCTATCTGTTTTACAATACTAGTCCTCAATGGAACAGTTTCTGGAGGCAGTGGCTGAGGTGTGGGGTTGACAGGATATGGGACAAAGTGCCTAGGATGGGGTCCTCTAATGGAGCCAGGAGGTGGCACGGGGACACACCAAACAGGTGCAGGTCCTATCCAAAAGATAAAAAATGGATTAAAAAACTAACTGATGGAGAAATTAAAAAATAAAAACATCAGAGAAAAATCCTCACGTATTAAAAGGACACAAGAGGAAAGCATAGATGTATGTGTGTGACTGTGTAATCGCACAACCATGTGCATAAATTAGAGGACTGTGAATTGAAATTTTACCTGGGAAGCTTGGACCAACCATGTACCCTGGAGGTGGACCATAAAATGGAGATCGTATAAATGGCCTTGGGCCCAAACCCTGTTGCATGGGAATGTTTGCTCTGGAAGGAAAAGGTCTTTGATGATGCCAAGCATGATTTATATGGTCACCTTGTTCTTGGATATTTGGTCTTCCATTAGAAAAATTGCCAACATAAGCATTTGGATCTCCTTGCACCGGAGGCTGAACATTTTTGCCATCAACAGCATGAGCAGGTGGAGCAAAAGCTTGTCCGGGCGCTGGAGAAACAGGCTTCGTTAAAGGGTTTTCTACACCCGGAAAAGGTCTTGGACCAGGTGGGAAAGCATAACCAGGAACAGCAATGTGCGGAGGCGGTACCATAGGATGAAAAAATGGAGGAACTGGCTGATGATAATGAATTGGTATCGGAAAGGGAGGTGCACCATTTGAGTTGCGCTTAGCACCCAGCTTTTGATGACGTGATGATGGCAGCTTATGCATTGGGTTAACGTTTCCAGCACCATTCACCTTCTGTTGAAAAACAAACCGATGCACACAAAAACAAGAAAAGATATTCAATGCCAAAAAAACAAGAATCTTGTCGCATTAAGCATACAACAACTATTACTATCACGACAACAAAAGCATCAATGGTGAAAAAAAAAAACAATATGCGCCTAAGATATTTGTTAAACCGTAGAAACACATTGAAATCTACTCCTTATTTACATACCATCCAATGTTAATCAATAACCACAATTGTCATGCTTGCAATATCCAGGCTTAAATCATGAAAAATCATAATTAAGATACAAACATACATATTACAACACAAGACGACAAAAATATAGATACAAACTCAAGAACAACATATTGCATTTCCATGAATCTATGCATTTACATTTTCATATCACAATCACAATGCTACTACACAAAGAACATACTAACCTGCATAGAAGAAGGCCTAGGAGCAATCTCACCAGCACTTGACAGAGAAGCAGCAGCAGTCTCAAGATTCTTGAGTGGTCTTTGTGCATCAGAGAGACGTGGCCAAGACTCAGTTCCCATCATCACAGACACATCACCTCCTCCCTTCCCATCAACAGTAGTAGGTGTCTTCCATGGAGACTTGGGAGCACCAATCTCCTTCTGATCCTCACCAATCTCATTCTCAGCAGTCAACATAACTGCTTCTTTTTTTTTTTTTTCTCTCTCACCAATCCACCCAACTCCCAAGATTTCCCCCCTCTAAACCCCACTTGCCAATAAACACAACACTCTAAACTATCAACCTAATGGGTACTCAGAGATTCACAAAAAACTTAAAGATACCACAAAAAGATTGAAACTTTTTACTTGCCAGTTGAATCAGTGATATTGAGCACAAGAACCCTGAGCTGAACAGGCGATAATTTCATGTGGGTGTGCTAAAAAGGGTTCCTTTTTTGTGAAGTTTTAAAGAAAGGAAGAGTTGGGTCAGTTAGCGTGACAGCAAAAGAATAGTGAAAAAGATTAGGGTTTGGACAGTGAGTGAGGTGATGGAATAATATTGGGTTTGTTTGTGTGTTGTTTGGGAGTGTGTTTAGAGACAGTAGCAATGTTTGTTAACAGACGCCAACAAAGTGCGAGGGTAACTGATGAAAAGGTGAGTGAGGGACAAGGTTTTTAGAGTTTGTGAATATATAGGGAGTGCCCCTATCAATCACACACATCACTCAACATTCCCAATTGGTTCTTTCTTTGCACCGTTTGGAACCAGCCAAGGAAAAGTGTCCCTATCAATTTCACTAATATCCCTATAATTAATATCCCTATTAATAGTATTTGACAATTTTTCTTTTAAAAAAATAAGTCTATTTATTGAAATTTATTTGTTGAAAAAAGTGTTTGTTTATTTTCAAAAAATAATTAAATTTTTATTTTTTAATATGTTTGTTTAAATTGTTTTTATTTAAAAATAATAATTTTTTTCTTATTGAAAAGACACTAATATAAAAAGTTTTTAGTAAAGTTATTTTTTAAAAATTTAAGCAAACTAACTCGAAAACGTTATTTAGGAAAGTAACCGATATACTACCTCTTATAAGACTGAATACAGTACATTAAAACATAAACAGTTCACCCCTCAAAAAGAAAAAAACATAAAAAAGTTGAGTTCGATGGTGAAGGTTGAAAACGTGTGTTTAAATGAAATATGACTTAGGTGTAAGTTTTTTTTTTTTTCTTTCTAGTTTTCAGGTTCTGAAACTCATTTATTATTTTTACAGTTTTACATTGTGGATTCTTTATGTTGGATACATAGGGGGAGGGGGGACGAGTGTTAATGCTAAAACAAACGCGCTTTCAATAAGTTGGAAATTTATTTTGTATTGTACGAATGCTTTAAATTTTAAATAAATGTTAAAAAAATATAAAATATCATCTACTCCCCGCACCAATTAAAGTACACAACTAAAACAATAAGGACTGTCTTTTTCAGTTGTAAGTTTTTAAAAAATAGTTTACTTTTTTCTATTTTTTTAAGTTTTTAAATATATTTCAAAGCTCACAATCCCTTTAAAATTAGTTTAACAGAAAATTTATGATAATAACAAGAACAATAATATAGGTAATGATGGTAATTTACAATAATAATAAAAATGATAACAGTAACAAATTGAATTAGATCTAACAAGCCCAACCCACTTAAAAATGATAGGGGGTGTTTGTTCAACCCACTCAATTCATCTTACCCAACCCGTTAATCTGGTCATGGATAAGATAGGATTATCTCATTCGAGCGCTGTGAATTTTAAAAAATGTGTAAAATGTTACTAGGTACATAAATATGATTAACAGTTATGAAATTATAGTCTCGATATGATAGAAAATTAACTAACTTTTAAAAAAAATTAGTGTTCTTTAAAAATTAAAATTAGCATTTATTACTCTTGTTAGTTTATTATATAAACTCAAATTCTTTAATGCTAGTACAATAAATTATTTTCAAATCAAATTTAGGTTAAATTATTAATATACTTTAGGTTCGTTAACTAAATTTGTAAACTTATATTAGTTTTACGAAATAAAAACTTCAAGATTTATGTTAATCCTAACAACCTCCCAGTTCACTCTTAAGTAGCAAGTGACATAATTTTCAGGTAATTTTTGGTGATTAGCGTGAATCAGATTAGTTCACTTTGTTATATCTATTAATGATAGTAATGTCTATGATAATAACAATAATAATAATAACAATGATAATGATGTTTTTAATTCAAATTGTCAAGTCATTTAATAGGCCATTACATATTTTATGATAATTATAATACTCACTAATCCTTACTTTTATTAAAAACATGTATGTTGTTCATCCTTATGCTCCTCTAATTGCTAAAATTAGAGCATTTATCAATCTTCTTTCGGACATTTTTTCCCAACATCTATTACTATTATCTTCTATTTACTATTAATAAAACAAGGTTTGGATGGAACAGTCAACACGTGGTAAAAAAATTTCCCTCCAATATTTGTCTCTCTTATTTTCTAACTTCTTTCTTTTTTTTATTTACTTTTATTTCTCTCTCACACATTCTTTTTTCGTTTTTTTTCTTGTATCCTTTTTACTTGCACGCGATTTTTTTATAATAGTTACTCTTTTATTAATATAATACATTATATAATATCTATCTATCTTTGACTTACAATATTTATCTATTTTATTACTCTTTTAGTATATCAATAGAATGATAAAATGTATATTTTTTTCTTGAAATATCTATTATATATTATATAATATCTATCTACCTATTCTATTACTCGTAATAAAAGAATTTTTTTCCTCGATTCATGTTACTCTATTATTAGAAATTTCTCTCCAAAATTTATATTTCTTTCCAACTTCCCTCTCTTTTCCTTTTTAACTTTTTTTTCTTTTTATGTTTCTTCTTTCATATTTATACTTATACAAAAAAAATCTTTATCTTTCTTCTTATTTTTGCTTAATATTATATTATGATAAATTTATATAATTACTCATTGCTTATTAAAATTAATTATAATTTAATAAAAAATACTTTATAATCCTATAAAATTATTTTTAGTAGATAAGGATGAGGATTGGACGAATTTATCGGATCCCGAATGCAAACAAGGTAGATACAAATTTTTTTATCCTCAACAAGAATCAAAGATGAGAACAAGAGTGAGAATTGAACAAGAATAAAAAACAGTATATCCATACTCATCTATCTCATTATCATGTCTATTGACAATCATCACTTATACATTTTTTTTGTGTTAAGTTATTTATAATAGATTTAGATAAGATTAAAATATCATTTACTCATTTAATTATTTTGTTTTTAACTTTAATTTTACTGAGTGAGATGAAAAAGAAAAATGACTTACTCATTCTTACGCTATCTATTGTCATGCATATTCAAAGTCAAATAATTATATATTTAAATGATATTAAAATGTCTTTTAGTATTTTAATTATTTTATTTTAACTTTATTGAATGGAGATGAAGACGAGAAACAACATATCTGGGTTTATCTTACTTCCTTGTTATGTATATTTACTATTATCACTTATACATTTTATTATGTCTTTTAATTATTTTATTTAAATTAAAAAAATACTATGATCAATTCACATCTTTATTAAATCAATTTATCATATAACATTATTACAGATAAATAGTTTATCATGTCTGTCTTTTTGTTGTTACTTGTAAAATACTAAATTTGAACTTCATCTATAACTATTATTTGTATAATGTCATATTTTTTAATATACAAATTTACTTCTGCCAAAAAGGTTTCATTTTAATATTTTATCTTTACTGACCATAAAAATATATAATTTATTTGCCTATAAAACATGCAAAAGTCATCAATACACCCGTGCAAAGACATGGATATCGTGCTAGTTCTTATAAAAGGGTACAAGTGTGTCGATTGGTTGGCCAAGGTTGTGGCTAATGCTTCTAAGCAGCTTGCCCCATGCATGTCTTATATTTTTCTTATTGATGCTTTTGGAACTCTTTATTCTAGGGTAGTTAGTTTGTTTTGTTTCTGTATTCCTTCTTTATCCACTGGCATTATGAACATTGCTACGACACTAGCAATTTCCTGTAACATAATGCTAATATAAAGCATTTCTCCTGCTAAGCCGTCCCTCCATGACCAACCACAAAAGCATACAACGGCTGAAGCTGCAGTTGCCAAGGATAGTGGACGCTGGACCAATACAAAATGAAACTGTTACGTGCTTCACCCATAAACATTTTTATACCACTGCCTATCCGCCACATAGCAGCCACAATATCAATCTCTCCATTGCAAGTCTGTCGTGAGAAACGCAAATTTTGCATAGAGAAAAACAGAATTTAAGACCTCGTTGCACATAAACAAAAAAAGGGGGTAATTGTATAACTATATGAACCAAATAGCTACAAGAAAGCGTTTCAATCTTTGCAGATTGTTGTCGATCATCAAAGAGTGTTCAGAAATCTATCTTTGGGCCTTAAATCCCTTTTCTTCTAAGGATTGTGATTGAACAATTAAACATGACAAGTGCTATATATAGCACCCTCGCCAAGTCCTTCCACTACAATACAAGTTTCGGAGGTCAAGTGTTGGAAGGCACCTAAAATTTCCAAATCAATGTAACACCTCGTCCAAGATCAACCAGCCCAAATTTATTGAAGCTCCAACAAAATGTAACAAGACAAAGTTAAGTATTCTTTTGGAATATTATCAGTAATCTTCTTGTTCACCATATCCACAAGTCAATATATAATACCTTGATGTTTGAGAGCCAGGTTTGCAGTTCAGGCGTGTGCCAACTGCCTTCTCAAGCTGGGTGATCAGTATCAGTAGGATCTTCATTATAACATCCAGATTGTTAAACAGCCATCCAAAAATTCGACCTTATGAAAAAATTATGCATTTTAAGTCTCAGGCAAATAAAAACATGAAGAAAACATTAGACTTTCTTTATTACAGCTTTTACCCAGTTTGGTATTTTGCCTTCATAAGCCTTTTAAAAATATAACTCTCTTCAACAAGATTTTCAAAAACATTTTTGGCAAAGCAACTTATTTTGGTATGGTAGGTTTTATAAAATACTTTTCTTCTTTTGCAGCTTTACCAGATATTAACTTTCACCTAAGACAGCAATATCAAATTGGGCCTTTATCCAGGAAAGGTTGTACGTGAAAAAAAAAAATTGAAATCCCAAGCGAAATCCAGAAGCCCAACTTGTCAAGATTAGAATTAGAATATCTTCAGAAATGAGTTAAAAGCTTCTGAAAGTGAAAAGTAGGCAAGTTTCCCAACTTAACTTTCCCAGACAATCTAAAACAAAAGAAAAGATCATACCCATGCATAACTGCAAAGATGATAACACCATCACACCCATCTGATCTTCTCTCTGGCATTCACTCCAAACCAGGGTACACTTGTATACAGTGAGAGCCAACCCTCACACCAAGTGTGGCCATTTCTTGCCTTAGTGGATGCCGATGACAAAAGTTATGAACATATTCAAGCTTGTTTGGTAGCAAAGACCTATGTGTCTGGCAAGCCAACCCCTCAAGCAAATACAATATTGTATGACATGTCTAGAACAGTTGCCAAACAAAGTTAAACATAACATCTCCACTAATAAATAAAAAAACATGTAGAAACTAGGAAAACAAGCTAACATAAACCCAAAGAACTGAGGGCTTATTTACAGAATGGAGTAAAAAGATGACGAAAGTCTGAAGGAGAATGATTCATTTCAACTGTTCAATCCTTCATTGAGGAAAGAGAAAGAAAATTGATTTCTCAAACAAGATCTTTGAATAAAGAGGGTACCAACAAGTGAAAGGATGATGGAAACACAAATTTTGACAAAAGATAAACCTTGTTTGATGTTGTTCTTCTTCATACTTACTTTCACTGTCAATCTCCAAGCTAAAAAAATCAATGGAAGGAAAAAAAAAGTTCGCAAAAGGGATCCAGAAGAAAAAAATGATATTCAAATGATAAACAGAATTAATATGTAAATAATAGTCATTAACTATAACCATAAAAATTTATTACAAAAGTGCCACCAAATCCTCAAAGTATATTCCCCTTTTTGGATAAGAACATTATACTTCTGAAAAAGATGGTAGTAGTCCTCATAAATCAAAGCTGAATGCCAGACACAAATAAAACATGTAACTTATACTCGAGTCAGATATGTTTTGCGAAGCCAAATGAAACAGAATTGGAAGTTCAGAAGAAGAAAAAATGGTCCACAACACACTTTAAAATTATTATAATAAAGTTTTCTCTGCCCCAAAATTCACCCGTTCCTCAATATTCCATAGAGGAATGAGGTATAAAGATTTTTAAAACATGTCGGGGAAAATCTACTAAGATAAGAAGGAAAAAAATACAAGTTTCAGAATCTGGTTCTTTAGTAATCGAATAGACTAAAATTACAAATTAAAAGATGCATTTGAATAGTGCCTGGTACTTCAGAAGAATCAGCGGAGTCCAAAACTAAATGATTGATGCATCTTATGAGGGTATCTGCACAGTGAATACATAAAGTAAAAAAACTAATTTCACAAAACCAAGTGCCTGTTGAAGAAACACATACAAATATGAACACTTAAAAGGCCACATACCTCTGGTACTGCAAAATAGATTTTTCAAGAGTTATTATACTGTTCAGATATGAACTACAATCCCGGTCAAGGTAATTGTTTATGCAATAAAAAAAACAAATATGGACAGCAGATAGTAGAAGTGTTAAATGCAAGCCTCAGAATGTTCACACAAAGACGATGAATAGATCAAGAAACTTGATGGAAATAGAATAAACAGTTGTCTTAGGAATTTTATGTTCCTTCTTTTACCAGAAACATAAAAGTAATTATTCAATGCCAAAATAACATAGAACAGTTCATCGGAAGGTGAGTAAGCAGACATAGTATTAAACAGCTTAGGCTGAACAGTTCATTGGCAGCTAAGACTATAGCATCACTATCTTTTTAAAAGGCAACATATGTGAGAAACAGATTATCAAACTAGATATTGACATTATAACTGCAAAACAAAATACGAAAAACATAATTTCATCAGGTTCAATGCAACCAAACACAATTAGCATTCCACCTGTGCTAATCCATAAGTGAAAGAAGCCTGATTGAATCATGCAAGATTTATTGGTTAACTAATTTTAATACTCATTTTAGTAAACACCAAAATCCTCAAATCATGTAATTCCTACTTTACCAACAAGGGGCATTAAATTTTTAAACATTCACCATTTTTCTTATAAATCATAAAGATAGGGCAGCATATGGATTGACAAAAATTCAAAACAAAAATTCATGAGCCACTCACCTAATGACCCATGTAAGGAGCACCAGCACCAGGATGAGGTCTCACACCACTGCTCTGTCCCATTTGAGGATTCTGGTATCCGGGTTGCATTGCTGGCTGGTTCCCATACCCCATAGCAGGTTGATTCGCATATGGAGCAGGCGGCCCCGCCTGGTTAACAGGGGCACCACCAAGCCCTCCAAGAAGATTCCCAAGCCCCAATCCAGCTCCCTGATTAATCAATGCAGTCAACGCCTGTCCAAGCGCCGGATTCAACCCCTGTGCCGGCACACCAGGGTTAAAACCCCCCACAGCAGAGCCCGAGGGCGCCATCAAATGACCACTTCCATGCGATGGTCCACCACCACCAGAGGAATACTTGTTCTTCTCCTTCCTCTGATAATGAGGCTGATGGTGGTGATGGTGATGATGAGAATGCTGTTGATGATGATACCCCTTGCTCCCCTTAGGACCATCAACAGCCTTCTGACAATACAAAGTATGCCCCTCGTAGTTCTTATTGGGCTCTTCCAAAGCCTTCTTAGCACTCTCCACAGACTTATACACGAAAAGCGCAAAACCCTTAGGTTTCCCAGTGTTCTTATCCAAACCAAGAGGACCATCCTCAACCTCTCCAAACTGCTTGAAGAATTCAAGCAGCTTCTGAGGATCAATCTCAGCACTCACATTGCTCACAAAAATCTTCCTCTGGGTGTACTCAGACACCGGGGTAACGCTCGGCGGTGGAGCCGGAACGGGGCCGGCGGAGGCCAGCTGACACGAGGTGGTGCGGTTTCCGATCTTCTTCTGAGGGTGTTTCAGCGCCTTACGAGCATCGTCCCTGTGCTTGAAGAGGATAAAGGCGTAACCCTTTGATTTGCCAGAGACCTTGTCGGTGACGGCCTTGCAGTCCTCGATCTCGCCGTATTTCCCGAACACGGAGGTCAGGGTTTCAGCCGTGGCATCCCAGCCGAGGCCGTGGACGAAGATTTTCCGGTGCGCGGGGTCCACGTCAGCAATCCGGCGCACGCTATCGACGAATTCGGGGAACAAATCCACGGCCTGCGTGACGAGAGAGTGGAGCTGCTCCTTCGTGAACGGTTCCAGAAGCTTCTCCACGGGCTCTTCTTCGAGAGTGAGATCCTCCTCTTCCTCTTCTTCGTTGTTTCCTTCATTGCCACCGTTCGCTTCGGCTTGGTTTGCAGCTTCTAGGGTTTCTGGTCCCGGTTGCCCTTCTCGGGTTTCTGGTTCATGCTCCTCTTGTTGTTCCTCTTCTTCCTCTTCCTCTTCCTCTTCTTCACTTTCGGCGTTTTGCGGTTCTTCTTCTTGCTCATGTTTTGGTTCGTCGACGGCCATGGTGTTGGGGTCTTCTAGGGTTGGTTCGGGGATGGGTTGTTGTTGTTGGTCGAGTTGAACTGTATCTTGGTCCTGTTGCTGTGGCTCGACGGGTTTGGTGGGTTCGGGGTTGGAGGATCGAAGCTTTCGTTTCTTAGCCATGGGCATGGGGGCAAGGAGGTAGGGTTAGGGTTTCGGGAATTGGGGGTGTTTTGGTTTTTGGTTTGTTTTGTCTAAAGAGATAAGAAAGCTATACGATTGCGCTCTCACTCATGTGAAGTAATCTATTTCACTGCCGCTGTCCGGGTATTTGTCAGTCATTTTTAATGGGCCGGGCCGGGCCGGATCTCTACATGTGAAACATGTAATCCGCTGCAAAATATCTTAGAAGAGTTTTTTTTTTTTTTAATCTTTTTTATAGTAAATTTATTTTTTTAGCAAATACATTAATGATTTCTCGGAATCTTTTGCATTATATCCAACTAGTCAAAAAAATACCATGTGTTTGGACTTGAAAATTATCTATATATATTGTGTATAATTTGTTTTGAAATATATAACTTTTGTTGAAAATTAAAATAAAATGTTATAATAATTTATTTATAATAATTAAGGATAAAAATATCAAGAAAAAAATAACATCAAAGGGGTTATTTATCTACTATTTATTATCTATTTTATTATACTTATATCTATATTTATATATTATATAAAAAATGTTTTATATAATTGAAAGCTTACACTTGACACTCTTTTAATCATTTTTAAATTAAATATAATTAAATCAATTTTGATTAATTAATTAAATTAAATCAAAAATAATAAATACAGATTTTGATTTTTTAAATCGGTGTCCTACGTGAATAATTTACGTAATAAATGCTTGATTGAAAGCGTGTTTATAATTTAATT
>PYAF01005569.1:1673609-1686638 GCA_007407185.1 Glycine tomentella
TATAATACTAAAATAATAAAATAATTACTATAATCATTCAATTAAAAATATAATATAAAAAATAAAATAATCAACCCTATGTTTCTTTTATTGTTTTACGTTTTTTTAGCATAACTTCACAATCAAAATATTGTAAAAAAAATATCAAAGCATTATATCAGGAGTGAAAATATAAAAAATATCATTACATGGAGAAATGTATGCTTTAAAAACAAAATGAGGGGGAATTTGCACATTGGAGAATAAAAATAATGAGCAGAAAAATTGATAAATACATTAAGAATAAAAAGAAAAAAAATAGAAGCTAATATTAAAAAAAGAACTATTTTCAGTTAGAGTTTCAAAAAGTGTTAGATATTACTAAAAAATTACTTTACAAAACAACTAAATGAGTTTTTCATCTAATAAAATAAGTTAAAAGCTAGCTAAAATAATTTGTCAATCATAGCCTAAGCAAATTCAAATGTAACAACAAATTTAAATTTTTAAAAACTACAAAGAATTAAAACAATTATCTCTAATGCTTGATTTGAAATTTTACTAGCATGATACCGTGTCTCCACACGAATGACTTGATTACTTTTGTAAGTTTTATAGAAAATATAAATAATATAATATATATCCAATTTATTAAGGTCATTGCCATTAAAGAAATCAATATTTATGTGATGGGTATACTTTTATAAAATTTAAAACTATAGTTTTTGTGGTCAATAAGAACAAAACAATAAGACGAAAACTTTTGGGATCAAAATTTGTATATTAAAAAACATATTTTTCTTACTCCATTCATCCATAACAATTTTTTAATTTACAAAAATAAAATACTTAAAAGTTAAATGTTATTTTAATCTTATCAAAATTTATAATTATTATAAATAAATAAATATATAAGTGATAATTATGAATAGACATAAACACATGACAATAAGATAAGATGAAAATAAGTATGTCGTTCTTATCCCATTTTCACTTAATAAAATTAAAACCAAAAAATAAAATAATTATAAGAGTAAAAAGTGTTTTAAACATATAAAAATCTATGATTATGTAACAAAAAAATTAAGTGATGATTATGAATATGCATGATAATGAGACATGACAGGGATGCATATGTTGTTCCCTATCCCGTCTCCATCCTCATTCTTATCATTGTTCTCGTCCTCATCCTGTATGATCACATCCTTGATCTTTGTTTGAGATAAAATTTTGTCGTTACACTCATTCTCATTCAGGGGGTCATGTATATTTGTTTTGTCTCGATCTTTATCCCCTATAAAAACTGTTACTAATTTCTAGCAAAATATTTGTAGATAATTTAAATTAGATTTACAGTAATTTTTAGCATAAAAATCTCAACCTTATAATATAAAATATTTATTAAAAAATATTTATTTATTAAATTATTTAAATTTGTTTTATATATTTAAAATTTATAAATAATTTTATAATTTTTTTAAGTAATAAAAAGTTTAGCTAATTAATTTGTACCACCCATCATTGTTGAGAGTTGAATATATTTGTCTCATCCCCATTTTTGACTACAGAAAATAACTATTATTTTAAAATAATATATTTATAAATATTTTAAATTAGAATTGAGTTTATTTTTAGGATAAAATATTAACCTTATAATACAAACATTAGTCAACAAAATATTTATTTAGGATTTTTTAAAATTTATTTTATATGATTCTTAATTAGAAATAATTTTATAAAAGTAAAAATGTTATCATTCAAGATCCTATATATCCGTCTCTTCCCCGTTCGTCCGCTAAATATTTTAAAACATATACAATACACAATTATTTAAATAAGTTGTCTATTTAATTTTATGAATCTTACAATTCATATAAATTTAAATATTCTACACAAAAATTCACTATAATATTGATTATTAAAATACATATTTAACTTAATTTTATGAATCATGATATTTATAACGTATATAATTTATATTAATATAAATATTATTAAACAACAATATTTATATAAATAACTTCAATTCATATCATATGATATCATAAAAAAGTTAAATAATATTATTTAAAATTAAACACCAAATGTATAAAATGTAAGCACTCTTACTATAGAATAGAGATGGTCTTGGTGTATGTAAAGTTGTTCAACGTTATCTGTTACCAAGTATCAATCCTGAACTAAAAACAAGAAGATAATAATGGAATGCAAAATAGCCTTTTTCCTAAAGAGATACTCTGTTTCTCTTTAATAAGATTATCCATACGAGTACTAATTTAGAAAGTGGAGTTTGGTAATTGGGAAGCATGCTTTTCCTTTTTTCTTTTTAATTTTTTCACAATGAGAGAAGAGAGATAATCTTATCCGAATCCCTTGTAGGTCACGTGACAATCATAGCCCTTTGGAGTTTGGACAAAACCAAACGAAAGGCCCCCTTACACGTGTGTCCTCGTTGCCACGTACGGTACCTTTTTTCTCAGCACGCGCCCACTGCTGCGGCTCTTCTTCTCTTGCTATTGCGCCAAAATTTTTTTTTTTTTTAAAATTAGAAAAACATTCTTTTTGCTATTTTTATCACTACATAAAATTTCATATCAATCTGCATAAGTAATTTAAACGTGATTCTGCAAGTGTAATACACTTAAAAATATATTCAGTGGTAAAATATTAAATTATCTTTAAAAATTTCTTCCTCAAAAAAATAACAAATATATTTTGGATTTTTTTACCAATGAATATATTTAGGATTAGTTAGCTTGGCGTGAATATGTGATTAAAAAGTTCGAGAATGAAAATTGCGAGTGGAAAGATAATATTTTAACTCAGATATTGTTGAATGCACTACCAAGTACCAAGCAATGAAAGGAATCATTAAGAGCATGTTGTGTTGTTTGTGCGAATTGATTAAAAATAAATTGTGTTATTTAACAAAAATTATAGTTGAAATATTTGACCTAATTTTTGTTACTTAAATATTTTTATCAATAAAAAGTATTTTTCAAGCCATAAATCAACAGAAAAAAAAATTAAACACTCGTTTTAACAATCTTAGTATTTAAGTGATTTTTGTAAAATCTTTAAATTTATATAACATTATAGAATCACAAATTTAATATAAGCAATCATGTATTATAAATATTTCAAGATAAATTATTATATAATCTAATATTATAATTAGAGAATTTCTACATAATATGAAATCATTTTTTAATTTACGAAAAATTCAATAACATATCACATCAAAAATAATCAAAATAATATAACGTATGTTTGGCTGCGCGTCTCATGTACTCGGATGTGAATCAGACTAAAGCTACAACCTTGGGGCATGTTTTGAAACACACCCTTTAGCTTTTGAAGAACCTAAAGTGAACCTAATTCAAACACACACTTTAGTTTATACGTCATTTTCCCCAATTGATATGATTTTTTTAGTTAACGTGATTACTTAATGCGGAACCAAACACACTGATAATCCCCAACCAAATAATAATAATTATAATAATTTCTTTGTAGTATATAAAAGCATTTTTAGTGGTAAGGATTTTTGACAATTTTTTTAGATTTCATATTATTATATAGGATCGAAAATCTTTTAAAATTTCTTCTATTTTTTTTAGTGGTGCTTAGAGGGGGGAAAATTATTTTTTTTAACATTTTATAGATTTTAAAGATTTTTTTTACAAGAATTTACTTTTTATATTGAAAATTTTATTTTTTTATTAAAAAATACAGTAAAAATTAAATCTTAAACTCAAAATTGTTACTCAAAATCTTAGAGTAAATAACCTCTAAGCAAATACTTTAATTCATAAAAAAAAAAACAAATACTTCAAATTCTGCTGGTGAATATGAGAAAGGCTAATTTTGAGTTCCAATAATGATCCAACAACGAAGCTGGTATTGGACTATTGGTAATGCTCCAAATGCAGGTTAGAGGCCAGTAAAGTCAACTGCTAATGTTGGGAATGGTGCTGGCAGTCCACCAATTGAATATGATCGTGTAGTAATTGTAGAATATGGCTCTCTTCTGGTGCATCTTCATGGAAGGTCGTATCATTCATATTTCAGAGTATATACTTATGCTACTGAAGTTCATGTATAGGTGGCTTTAATCTCTTCTCTACTAGCATTTTTAATTTGTAATATAAATATTGGCTAATCATCAAAAAAATAAAGAATATGGGCTCTAGTAGTTTCGTTTTATACTATTTTAATAAAATAAAATTATGGTGTTTACACAAGACAGTATTTTACTTATTTAACGATGGTCTTGTGTAAAATATTTTTAATTATTTTAATATAATTACATTTTTTAAAAATACAATAACTTCTTATTTTTCATTGGACAAAGAGAGAGAGAGAGAGAGAGAAAGGGACAGGTAAAGATGCGTATAAAAAGGGTAAATGTTTTTTCTTTAATGTAAAAGGAGAGAGGTCGATGTCAAAATAAAAAACAGTAGATTGAGAATATAAAGCAATCGACTCATTCTCTTTTACTGTTGCGCGTGTTCTTAATCATGCACAGCTTCATGTTCCAATCGATCATTTAAAATGCAGACCAAATAGGTTAAGATGTCTTAGACATCTGTCTTCATCCCATTGGGTTCTGGTGCCTGTGATTAAAATGAATGTGGAAACTTTTTTTTATAGGGCATATGTGTATTTAATAAAGCCATTTGGTATGGAGACAATTTTTGCATAAGGGTCTATCTCATTGCAAAACTAAAATTGTCCAAATGTGTGATGGGGATCGATTTGGAATTATCTCTCACTTGTTGATTGAATGAATCTGCACGTTCTCCATCTTAGGAGTTTTCCCAGTTTTTTTAGAGATCATAATTTCTTTTAATTTATTGAATCAATGACTAATTCTATTTGTAGTTAATGATCATTGTTGATTTAGGAGAATTTTACATAGTTAAAAATTAAACATGATTCTTCTATTAAATATATCAATTTTATTCACGTGAATGCAATATAACCTTACATTATTATATTAATAATTTGAGTTAGATTTTTGGAGTCTTTTATAGTTTGAAAAATTAGGAATAAAACACAGAATTAAAGAATAAAGATAGAGGATAAAAATGAAAGAAAATGAGGTATAAACCGTTAAACTTTTTCACTTCAATTTGTATGTATTAGGGGAAGAAAAAAATAGATAGTTAAATTCAAATTATTAACTATATTGTGAATTTATTACTTTAGTCTTCCATTTTAAAATTATCATGAATAATTTATTATTTTGTGACCCACAATTTAATTAACATAATTATTAAAAAATTCACAATTGGTGTGATTAAGTATGTGGTGTTTGGAAAAAAAAAACGTGGATCATCTTTCTCTTTCTACTTCTAATTGAAGCGATAAGAAGCCGTTTATGCATTTTTGAGGCATTTAGACGTGGTTTTTAGGGCAACTCCAATGATAGTTAATTGCTCTCTTGACAACAAAAATATTAGCAACCCAAAATTAAAATTTGCACTGGTGGACTTGGAGAGCTTGTTTTGGTTTTTCTTCTTAATTGTTCAATTCCTCGTCTTATTCTTCCGTTTTGTTTGTAGGATTTTAACAGGAATAAATCAGGCTTACCTTCTTATGGGTTTCCTTTTCTTATCTCTCTCCCTGGATTTTTAGGTTATGTTTCACAAAATTAATTAAAAAGTTAATTCAAAATTGAAAAGTTAAAAATTGATAATTGAAAAGTAATTTATTAAATTATAAATATTCAGTAAATTATTTCTTGAAATAACTAAAAAAAATGTAGAAGGAATGAAAAATAACAAAATTATGACTCATTTAAAAAGGAAAATAAATTATTTTGATAAATATATTAAGAATAAAAAATAAAAAAATGTAAAAGTTAGAAATTAGTATTTTAACTAAAGTTTAAAAATACTAGAAATTATTAAAAAAATTGTTTATCGAATACTTAGATGAACTTTTCAGCTAGAAAAAAATTAAAAAATTCATTAAAATATCATGCCGAAAATAATCTTAGTATGTTCCTAGGCTTTGTTGTAAGGTGCCAAGTGCCAATATAGTTGAAATATTTTCTTTTTATTGGGATGTTTTTGTAAACTTTTTTTAAAAATAAAAAATACACTAGTATTGGCGCATTAAAAAAAGTCAATCTTTAATAGTCAATTAAATATCTTTAATATGCGATTAAAAATAATAAAAAATAAGTATTTAATAAGAGGTTTATCTGTCTTTTCTCAAAATTTACATTTACGTGCAATATATTTAAAATATTGTCATCTTTAGCAGTTAAATAAAAAAACTTCTTATTATGGGTTGGTGTGGACTTGACCAAATAACCTGATGAAGTTGAACCAATTCAAAGAAAAAAATTGTAGTTAGTTTTGACCAACAATTTGGTTTGAATTTTAAAATTATAAATTGTCGCAATTTATTAAAGAAAATGATACCTTTAACTATTTGTGCAAAATTATATAATTTTATATACATTTATTTTATACCAAAAAGAGAACATACTTTATTTTCAAATTTTAGATAACGAGTGACTATTCTAAAAACTTTCATGATTTAAGCAAAATTGTCGTAAATCATTGCATGAGTTAAATTAATTTTCTCACACAAAGAAATTTTTTTTTATTAAAAGACACATTTTTTGTGCACAAGGATTTACGATAGTAAATAACTATTCTATAAGCATTTATGATAAGTGATATCAAAGTTAGAACTGCTACTCAATTGAGAATTGTAAATCATTGCACAAATTGAAATAAATATTTTATTTGAAACCAAAAGAGAAAGAAAGAGAAAAAAAAACTTTGTTGTAAATTGAAGGCAAATCCAGATAGATACGGATCCATTTTTTGCATGGACCAAGCCTTGTGTAGAAGAAACAAAATTAATGCATTCAAAAGGAAATAATGTTTATAACATTGCATATCCATTGTTTACACGAGAATAAAGGGAAAAGAGAAAAAAAAAAAAAAAAAAAAACACCCCTAAAACCACTATCAAGCACGTCAAGGAAAACATAACTCTTGATATGATGATGAATTTTTGAACGTGGAAGATGCAATAACAATGTGAAGATGATACTTTAAACAGTATTTGCAAAAGAAAAAAAATATTTATTTTTTCTCTGATTTTTCTTTTCCGTTCACTTTTCTTCCTTTCTGTTTTTTTTTTCATAAAAAATGCAATGCAGGTGGTTCATTTTTATAGACAAAATTGATTAGCTTTCTTGTAACCAACTTATCTCTACTATCCCACTATTTTCTTCACTTGTTAACAACGTAAGTTCCCAATTCCCATGTATGTCGCTTCAAATTCTTCCATTATTCTCTTTTATATTTGTAACTTCCTTACTCTACTTCAAGTACGTTGCTTTTGTAATTGCTTGGACTGATTCTTCCTTATCTTATCCAATAAATCAAATATTTTATTATTCATATCTGTGTTTTTTTCATCTGTCAGTATTTTATTTGACCAAGTCTCCTCCTTAACTGCCATATTTTTTTTTCTATTTTTAAAAAAATATAAAATTACAGCTGGATAAAATTAAATATTCACATAAATCCCAAAATATTAGTTCGGGTATTTGATTTGGACACATGAAACTCAATCCAAACGTATATCATTTTAGATTTTTTCCTGTATTTCTATAGTTTTAATGTGTATAATTTCATAATTTTAACTGTTAATGAATTTATTTATTAATTTTATTTCAAAGCTACTCTTCAATGATTACTATGATAGTTAAAATCGAATTACAGACTCAAATTAAAGAAAATCCGTTTCAAACTAAACCGGATAAATAGATTAAATTGGATAAAAAATGGAACATATTTGATCCAAACCAACCGACCTGTACGCACCCATAATGTAAGGGAATGGAAGAGACTAATTTTGGTTTGCCATTTTTTTTGTTTAATCACAGCAGAGATCAAAGATTTTTTTTTTTTAATATAAAATTCTTATAATTTTAAAATTTTAAAACATAAGTAAGGATATTTTAGTGTTTAAAGTTTATGTAAAATTTAAAAATATTAACTTTTTTCTCATCATATTTTTTTGTTAATTTGATTTGATTCCTGTAAAAGTTAAAACATATATTTTGTTGGTCTTAGGTAATAATTTTGTTAAATGGTAATCTAACTTAATTAATAAATTTGTATTTGTAATTTGATTACAAATAAATTAAATAATTTCTTACAGTTAAACCCAAAAAAATATTTTTTATTTTTTAAATGATTTTCTCACATTTTTTTAATAAAATAAATACTAACAAAAATATATTTTTTTTATAAAAATTATATTAATAAAAAAATATGAGGACAAAATTACACTTTCCACATCTTACAAAACATATTTTACTAATATATTTAATCATTACAGTTTACAGTTAGAATATTTTAAATCTCCTTCATCTCCTCCTCAAATCTCCCAATATTGAGAGAAAATTAGATGAGAATGGATTTTACTTCATTCCTTTCTCTTCTTATTTTAAAAATTAAATTAAACAACAATTTTTTTTTAAATTCTTCTTCTTCTCTTCCCTCCTCCCCTCTCCATTTCACTCCACTAAAAATTGAATCAAACAACAAAAATAAAACATCCTTCTTCTCCCATTTCCTCCTCTCCTTTTTGTATCACTCCAGTCAAACGCTACCTAAGACCAGAGGAAACAATATTCCTTCACATGAGAGAGATATTGAATGCACATCTTTGTTCGAGCAAATCTTCGTTCTGCAATTTTAATTTCACATTGTAAGCTATTTCTGCATGCAAATCTGTCATTTTGTCGGTAACCATTTTAAAAATTGATAATAGAACAGAACTGCAATTAAAAAATACATTAAAAGAAACCCCACTTGTGATTCTAACAAATGATAATGTTATCTGGTTAACAACCATGCCTGAAGATCAAACTTATTATATCAACAATGGCTTGAGTTTAATTTTAAAAAGAAAACAACCACTCAAGTGTATAACGGCATAATGCTGCTCAACCACAGTTGAATTCTTTGGTAAGTTTTGTTTTGATGAGCGTAAGGTACAAGAGAAATATTTATTTTCTTGATTTAAAGTTAGAAATGTTTGTTTTTAATATTTGGCTTATTTCCCCCTCAATTGTTTTTGGCTTATTTTCTTTTAAACATAACATGCACAACAAAATATTTCCGTAAATGTTTTTTTAGTTGTTTTAAACAAAATTGTTCTCATATAAGGTTAAATACTGAGTTTCTTTATCTTTACTGTAATAAAAATATCACTTTACTCTTATTGAATCATTTAAAGTAATAAACAATTAAAGTTTTTGATAACTACTATATTATTCTTTGATTCTAAAAAAAATTATATCAATATTCTCAAGAATTTTTATGATCAGCCAAATAAGTTTTAGTAAAAAAAAATAATTTTCATTGTATTTTTTAACACTTAAAATAAGCATCACATTCTTAGAAATAAATTTGTAAACTTTTTTAAGCTCACTTGAACAATTTATATTATTATTTTCGCTGTATTTTAATATTCAAACTTGCGAATTTTGTTACAAGTGTTTAAATTATTTACGGTATGGATTTTGAATTTTCGACTCACTAATTATATTTTTTTTGTGCTATTATATTTTTTAAGTAAATAGGCCATAGAGTGACAATTTAAAATATTTTTACATAATCATTTAATTACAAATTACAAGCTGTCATATATTTGAAAAATTATAAATTACTCATATTTATTTACTAAATATTTACAAATTTATTATATAACTTATATTTACTTATAAAAATACAAATAATCACAAATATTTCAGTATTAGGCCGTGCAAATGTATTTTTAATGTTTTAATATAATAAGTACATTTAGGTTTGAAATTAGGATTTCATCTATATTATTTCACTCTAGACTAGACTGACACTAGTGGTAATTTAATTTTAATGGCATATATGCAAAGGGTTATATTATTAGTTATTGTATAATTACCTGTAAATATGATATTTAATATTTAAAATTATATTTTATATTTCATTATATTTATTGAATATATTTATCATTTATTTAGTGCTTCTTCTAAAAACTAAAACAAGGATTAAAACTGAAAACTAATTTAATTCAATCCATTTTAGATTAGATTGAATTGAATATAAAGGAAATTAAAATTATTATATTAGATAATTATCTTCTAAAATAGCGATTGAATTCAACCTTTAACCCCTTTGATTTATATAAATAGTATAACTATATAAAAAAAAAAGAAATCAAAATTGAAAATGAAGCAGGTGAAAATAGGTAAGAAAGAAGATAAGCGCGATTTCCGTACTTCCGTGGCAGATAGAGCGTGCAAAAAAACGCGACGAGGGGAGAGTGGAAAACAAACAAATTACTAATTAAAAGGTTTATCTTTGATCTTTTTTCTTAAAAAATTAATTAATTTATCTCTCTCCAAAGTCCAAACAGAACGTAGCGTCAGATCAGAATCAGACAAGAGAAGTTGATAAGAACAAACAAAAAACAACAACGAAACCGTTTATTTTTTCTTCTTCTTCTCTCCCTAGTCTCACTTCCTATCTAATTTTTTTCGTTCCGTCGTTTCATCCTCGCGAGCGTGCATTTGCATTGCATTGCTCTCTCTCACAAAACGACGACGACGTCGCCACCGCGCTCCGTGTCGGTTTTCCTTTCTCTTCCGTCGTTTGCTTCCGCAAATAGCCTTTCGCATGGGAAATGCTAACGGCAGAGAAGACGGATCCATTCCCGCCGCCGCCGATCCCTCCGCCGCCGAACCAGCCGCACGTGGAGCTCACGCGCCGCCGGTCTCTCTTCCTCCGGTTCGCGCCTTCTCCTCTGATTCAATGGCCAATAGCCCGCCGCACAGCCCTCGCCGCTCCAGATCGCCGATCCTCTTCGGTCCTCAGGTTCTCTCACCTACGCTTCGATTTTTCTGCATTTTATCGTCTTCACGCTTATTCGTTGCTGCTGAATTTAATTTTACTAGCTAGGGTGGAATTTCGGTTTTGTCTGGTCAACTAGGTTATTCGTCGATTTTGCTTTCCGTGTTCGGTTGGTGAGTTTCGTGCTAGCTAATGTCTGGTTCATGAGAGACAGAGAGCGAGAGATTAGGAGGCAGTGTAGGTGGGGTTACTTTTTTTGTTGAAACCGTGGGTTATTTACTTATTTTTTATTTTTTATCGCCGTTGAAACGAAGTGTGTTGTTGAACGGATCTGGTAATTTTGTTGTTGATGGATTGGTTCTTTCCTGCATGGATCGTCATGAACGTGGTTCAGATTGAATAACAATGTGTTTGGATATGCGTTGTGGATGTAAAAATTTATGTCAAATTGTAGAATAACGTGGAAGCTGCAATTCACAGATTCTTGACTGACGAAGGAATATGCTTCCAAACTCACACGCGTTAAGCATGGCAGTGACCAACAGGAATGTGCCTGGTTTGAATTTTGATAACTTGTTTGGAGGGAGGCATGGAGGGCAGAATGGATGGTGTGGATCTCAAAGATTATGAACAGCTTATTCGTTTTGAAACTGTTATTTTTATGTACTTATATCTGTCTGTTTAGGAGAGTTTCCTCACCATTTTGTAGATTCTGTGCAATGCTGCAATTTAAACATTTTACTAGATTTATACTTATGTGAGTCTTAGCTTCACAGCTCACACAACTGCTACACACAATTCCATCTAAGTTTAAGCCGTCCCACATAATTCTTTTTCTGGTTAAACTTGCATAATGTGGATGGTTGTGGCCGGATAGTTACACAATTTGGAAATACACATTTGTAGTTATAGTCTACTGGCTTAACTGATTAATTTTGTCTGATTTGAAAATTGCATGCAATAGTGTCCTCTGGATTGAGCGTTTTAAATGTGCTGTTTGGAACGTGACTGATTTATATCACTTATACCATGGAATCAGTTTTATTGGTTTAACGGTATAATTTTGTTTTATGTCAATTTTTGTGACCCCTGTCCTTTGTTACTCACTTTCCCTGACATTTCTCCATTTGAGAAACAACACGTGAGATATTGCAGTACGGATAGATGATACTGCCTGCTAATAGTGATGCAATAATTTTGGATATTATTATTAATGCATCACTATGTAATTTGAAGGAATTTTACAGACAAGATATTTTGTGGTTATATTCTAATAGCAGTTGAGGATGTACTTTCAAAAGTGCTACACAAGACTATAAGCATGACATACAATAAAAACTAAAAAAACTACGTACCCCATTGTTTGGAGGTTCCATGCTATGCACAGGAAAGGGGGAAGGATATTGTACGCAATCTTACCCTTGCATATGCAAAGAGGCTGTTTCCGGATTCGAATCCATGACCAACAAGTCACCAAGATACAATTTTACCGCTGTGTCAGGGCTTACCCTCAAGCATGACATACAATATAAGTCAATATTTTTTTGTGCCTCTATTCCCTCCTGCCCAATGTTATATCGATCCCATGAATTTGGTAAATATTTGCCTAATGTCTCTTTTATGCCTATAAATGTTCTGAATGTCCTTTTTTTGTCGATGATTTGTGGAGAACCTGGAGAAAAATTTCTGTTCTGTAGGCATCTCTCTCTCTCTCTCTCTCTCTCTCTCTCTTGTGTAGAGTCTCTTTTAAGTTTATTATATATGAATTACTGTTCAATAGCTATTTGGTGGCACCTTTGCGCCATTGCTATTTGCCCTTGCTAACAACTCTAATGAAACTTTGATTATATTCTCCTATAAATCAGGAAAATTAGAGGTCATTCCTGTTTTAGTAACTCATAGTTATTGTTACTAATAAACATAGTAGTCAATTGTGCCCCGTAGCACCTTGATAAGGGCATTGTGGAGCATCATGGCTTTTGGCTGTTCTGTCTCTCTGTGGGACCCCGTTGTGTCGCAACTCACTTTTGTGCCTCTGGAACGGCATGAATTGCGGCCATTTACAGTCATAACCACTATTACATCAGGAGGCTAAAACCTGTTTTTTTGTTCCCTCAAATGACATCGTTTGGTGTTGTTTTTCTTTTTTCTTTTTGTGTTGGGGGGGGGGGGGGGG
>PYAF01005569.1:1686738-1703289 GCA_007407185.1 Glycine tomentella
TTTTTTTTTTTTTTTTTTTTTTGTGGGGGGGGGGGGGGGGGGGGGGTATCTTGGGATTTCAATTTTCACCCCCCTTTTATTTTATCAGACCTTATTTTCCCTGTTACAAAAAAAAAAAAAAAATCTTATTTTCCCACTCTCACTTCTCTCTTTGATGCAAACCATCTGACCCAGAGCTGTCAGCTGCGTTTTCCAGCCAACTCATGGTATTCCAGTGGAGTTTCCAGCCAACCCACATTCTGGAACACCCTTCTGTGGTCTCTGTTTACATCCTTTGGGTTCTGTTCTGTTCATGTCAAAGAGGGGTCTATGTTTTGTTTTATACTTGTATATTCATTCTTTCACCGTTGTGTTCAGATAGGTAACCTTATGTTGCCGTTTCTTGCTGTATTTTCTTTTTTCTTTTATACAATTATACCAGTCTCTTGTTGTTAGTAACTTCTGTGGTATGGATATGCAACAGTGGTCTTTCCACTTTCTGCTATCTTGTTATAGTGGTTTTGTGGTATGCCGCTCCACTCTTCTATCTGGGACTGGACTGGTGACTAGCCTAATAAATATGTCAGAGCTGTTCTCAAGGTTGTAAATGAAGGGTTAGTGACAAACACGTGCTTTAATAATCAAAACAACCTCCCTCCACTTTCTTTTTTTCCTTTTTGTGACAAAAAATACAAAACCTCAAATAACTTGGTTGCTAGATAATTTGTTTGATATTAATATTTAATAGAGTTTGATCCGGGAATGCGTGTGAAAAATCATGATATACTTGTTGATGGATCAACTTAAGTTGCCTGATTATACTTATACTTTCTATTGTAAATTTTCTTTACCTTGAGCGGTTTTTGCTAATGAATTGAAGAGGCCGACACTTGACAGAAATGTATAGTTTTGTGAATTAAAATTTCTCTATCTGAAAAGTATAGCTTTTTGGTTATTATAACTTGTGCACTCTGTTCTTGTTGACTTAGCTGTCTCCCATGGAAATGGTAAATACATTCTGAAACATCTTTTATGATCTGCAATAAATATGAAGCTTTCTTTCTTTATTTGTGTGTGTGTGGCTCACTGAAATTTCAATTTCTTTCTAGTTAGGATTTTTTTTCTTCTGGGTTAGGAAACATGTAAATCTCACCAGTGGCAATTTGGCATTACTTAAAAATAAATATAGAATTTCCTTGTGTTTTTCAGGTTCCTCTAGCTCCATTACAAAGAGGTAATGGCCCTGCTTTTCTCAATCAAATGTGGCAGAATGAGTCTCATGGTATTGTTAATCAACCTCCTGAGCAAGGGATCCCTGTCATGATTACATGGAACTATGGTGGTAACAATGTGGCTGTGGAGGGATCTTGGGATAACTGGACATCTAGGTGAGATTTAACGACTCCTTTTTTTGGTAACAATAGTGCTGGATTGTATTTTTTGACATAAAAAGTTATCATAACTGCAAATAGTCTACAATAGTACAATGAGATTAGTACCAGTAAATTTTATTACTTGCAGGAAGGCATTACAGCGAGCTGGCAAGGATCACTCAATCCTTATAGTCCTTCCACCAGGTATATATCATTACAGGTTCATTGCTGATGGTGAAGAGAGATTTATTCCAGAGCTTCCTAATGTAGCTGATGAGATGGGGCATGTCTGCAATCTTCTTGATGTTAATGTATGCATCGTCCTATTTGTTTCTTTCTCTTTATGAAAACAAGATCATTTTGTGAGCATATTTTCAACATGAAATTTGTTCTCCTGTATATTTAATTATCCCATTTAGTGATTGATTTGCCTTCCATTTAATGATTTGAATGTTATTGTGTTCTGCAGGATTATGTGCCAGAAAACCCCGATGGTGTGTCTGAGTTTGAAGCACCACCCTCCCCCGAATCCAGCTATGGTCAAGCATTTCCAGCTGAAGAAGACTTTGCGAAAGAGCCAATGGCCGTTCCTTCGCAGCTGCATCTTACTGTCCTAGGTATGGAGAACTCTGATATAGGTTCCTCTTCAAAGCCCCAACATGTTGTGCTAAATCATGTCTTCATAGAGAAAAATTTGGCCTCCAAGTCTGTTGTTGCCCTGGGACTCACTCACAGGTTCCAGTCCAAATATGTGACAGTTGTCCTTTACAAACCACTCAAGAGGTGAAATATGTGACGCTTGTCAATTATATAAACCTTTTTTTTGGTAGCCTCAGTCTGTAAAGATGAAAATTTAAATAATACTCCTCGACAGGTGATATATGAAGGTTTTGTGTCTATATATGCTTGAAGCTTCTGTTCGAATTGATAAAAAACTTTTTGTTTCTTTTCCTTCTTGAGTTATTGAAATATCAAGGGGGTGCCTTAAAATATGATTTTGGTAAGGGGGTGCTGGTCATAACTATGTTTTTTGGATTATAATATCAGATTATTGTACATATTAGCTTAAAATAATGGTACCTTTGGATGGAAAGAAAGAAAATACAGAGAAAAATAACATGGATACTAATATATTTTCTCTCGGGGGAAGAAAAAGTGAGAAAGAGAAGGAATTTTTTTGACTTAGAAACAATTTTGGCTTGCTTATTTTATGTTTTTGAAAACTGTTTTTCTATTCTTAAATAAAAATATTTTTTTATGAAAATAGTTTTTTTTTCAAATATATTATCTACATTTATATGTTTTTAGTTTTTAAAGCCAAAAACTTGTATCATTTTCATAACTTGTTATCTTTGTATTTTTATCTTCTTTTGTGACTTTTATTCTTTAAAAAAGAGTTTGTATTTATTTTTAAATAATCAAGAACATATTCTTTTTGCAATTCAAATTTAAAATTTCTTTTTTTATTTTTCATTCCACTCTACTGGGAAGGGATAAAAAAAATAGATGAGTAAAATGCCAAGATGTTAATATTGAGTGGGTGAATTTTTCATTAAGAAAAATTAGTTGCTCGGTACTTATTATATTGAACCAACATTTCCTTATAATTTTTACACTCAAGAACAATTTTTTTCAAACCATGTACAAATATTTTTGATCCCTGTTTTTTCATTTTAATTTCTTAGTTTTAATGATCATGTATTGTATAAAATAATTCATATTATTATCTAATTTGATATGACTTTTAAAATAATTATCATAAAAATTAATAATATTATACTGATATATAATGAATTATTTATATTGTCCATGTATAATTCTTCATTATTTGTGTTGTGTTATCAAATAATAAGTTTGAAAATTATAAAATTTTGCATCTCACTTTTACCTGCTAAAAAAGTAGCTACTTTTTCTCTAACATATTGTGTTAAAAGCATAGTTATTAAATCCGATTCGGTCGGATCGGTACAACCGAGATACGATGATAATACTGAATCGAGTGCTCTATCGAACCGTTCAAACAAGTGACACGGGATAATCCAGTCAAACCCAGCTGGTTTCTATGAAACCCGGCGACTCGGCTGGTTTTTAAAAACCGGACTGAGTTGTGCCACCACCACCACGCCACCAAGCACCAGCCCACCACGCGTTGCTTCACCCTTCGACCATCACCGCCACCGCCAAAACAGAAATCAGAAAGGCAAAAGGAAGAGGAAAAGATGAAGCTGTAAGAGAAAGAGGAAGAGGCGATGATGATCGAAGAGGAAGAAGAGAAAGAGGTAGCGTAGCAAACTAGTAGGAAAAAAGGCGAAGCACGGCAGCAGCGGCTCAACTCGTAAAGAAGAAGAGGAGAAGAACTTATATAACTATATATACTAGGGAATTAGGTTTTTTAGGTGGGCCTTCTGGCCATTGCTTCCTGTACTCCCTTTTTTTCTTTTTACAGTTCCTATTTTGCTTTTTATATTTCGAAATAGGCCTCCGACTCATTTTATTTTTTTAATTTAGACAGTTGCTATTTACACTTTCTTTTATTATTAACTTTAATATTTTAATTATTATTTTAGATTTTTGAGTATGAATTATGGATAAATTTTTTTTAATCAAATAATGTTAGTTATATATAAGTATATAATATAATTTTAAAATTTTTAATATAAATTAGGTCAAACCGGGTCAACTACTATCTACTGATTGAACCACTGACCCATTACCTTAATCATGTCAATGACCGGACCAATTTTCACAACTATAATTAAAAGAGTCCCGCTTATGATTTTATACTAATACATTTTAACTAATAGTGGACTGTGTTACTATTTTTTTATTTAAAAAATAGTGTTTTGAGAAAATCACTCTTTTTATACACTTTCTTTTTGTTGCATGGAAATGAAGGAAAGAGAAGAGAAAAAGAATGAAGAAATAGGAAAAGGTTGTCATCTTTTCTCATTTGGTAGGAAAGAAATTGAGAAGAAAACATAAAAATGTGTCATATATATTTTTCATCCAAAATTATGCAAAAATGATCAATAGTACTTATTTTTTGCCGAAAATGATTATTTTTTGTTGGTAATCAAATATCATTAGTATATAATAAAAAAGATAGACAATTTTCAAAAATAATTAATATCCATTTTTCTCAAGTTGCTAAAATCTATTTTCATATGCATGACAAGTTTTGGATATTTTAAAATAGTAATGGGTGCATTGGACCCATGTACTTCAATCGATTTTCATGCAGTGGACCAAAGAAAAAATCGATTTCCCTTCCCACCACAATCGATTAAGAGTTTGAAAATGATAGTTTTAATTAAATATATTATTTTTTTACTTTTTTTTCTTCTTAAATCAAACACCTCTAAATTCACTTTATTTCTCTCATCTCTTTTTTTTTTCTTTCTATTTTTCACCTATTTCTTTTTTCATATCATACACACTCGTAATTATTACATGCAAAGAGTAGGGATACAAGTTCAATAGTCACAAGAATTTAAGAATAGAGTGACGCATGAACAAATGCGATTTTTTCTATACTCATCGTCTCCTGAGTGATTTAGCTTGGTGACATTATATACAACAATTTAATATCAGAGATAAAATTGTGTGTTGTCTAAGGGATCAACAAAAGTTTGTGAGAATATTTTGAATTCTGTTGGAGAGACAAAAAAAGAAGTTAAAGGATTAACCTATCACCTCCTAGACTAAAAAATGGTTGATAATTTTTGTTGAATGAATTCACTTATTTGGTAATTATACCAAACATGGACCTAAAATATTCCTTCTGCTCCTTTGTATAAAATACAAATGTATATATGTTGTTAAATATATAATATATGAATAATTTGCACTGCACTGCACCCCAAAAGATATTGATATGATTTCCTCCTCCAATTGAGAATTTGAGATGTTATCCACTTTTTGTATTACTTTAATTCATTATGTTATTGTTTGGTAGAGGAAAATGGAAAGGAAAAAATGAAAATGTGAAAAAACATTTAAATTAAAGTAGTAAATAAAAATGTGAAATCCACATCAATTTTTTAAAATTTTCACACAAATCACTATACAGTAATAAACCAAACAGGGTGTAGATGCAACAAAATTGAGATTCTATCCACGTAATTATTTTTTCCCTCCCCCCTTTGGATTTTTATCATTCCTTTTTGTTGTTTGGTTATTTATCTCCTTTTAACTTGGTTCCTTTGAACACTTTACTCTGCCCACTTGCTTTTCTTTTTCAAATTCATGATGGCAGCTTTGTTTTATGAGATTTCAAGCATCTAGCTATTGCAAGCATGCCTAAAGAGACCTGAGTCAGGACAATATTTTACAAACACCAAGGTACTGTTTGATAAAGTGAAAATAAAATAAAATGAGATAAAAGTTTTAAATTAAAATAAAATGTAAACATAGAAGTCCCATCTCATTTCAATGCTAATTTTCTCTTTTTCTCAGCAAATGAATGGAGTCTAAACAAAGCCAACAAACATGTTTGTCGTCTCTCCATGTTTGTTTGTGAAAAAAGCTTTACCATGCTAATGCTAAACCATCCAAGAGGGTCCAAAATAAAAGATGCAACAACAAATGTACAATACCATGTACTAAAAATTAATTTTCCTTTTCTAAGGATGCTATCACTTGTCAAAGTTAACAGAATCACGACGAATTGGACATCTGAAACATGAACCAAGGATAAAATTGCACGGTGTACACTTGCAAATATAGTCATTAAAGTTAATAAAATTCAATTTTAATAGGATAAAATATATTTTTATTCATATAAAATTGGAAAATTTTAGCTTTCATCCTTACATTTTTTTTTTACCTTTTCAGTCCCCATAAAATTAAAATGTCATAATTTGAACTGAAGCTAAGATGGATAAAATTGAACCTATATGTTTAATAAATATTCACTTAAGAATTGAATACATGTAAAATTAAACCTACGTTCATTTAACACATATGTTCGATTTTAACCAACCTTAGCTCCAAATCAAACTATGACATTTTAATTTAAGTTTAATATTTGTTTGAATTACTTAAAAATAATTATTTTAAAAGTTAACAAATTTATTATAAATGATAAATTATGATTAAACAATTATATAAAACTTTGCACCTCCACTATGGTGGCTCTGGCATTGTGCATCTTCAAAAGCACCCACATGTTAACAATTGGCGCAGTGATTTTGACTTTGCTTGTGCTTTTACAGTGAATTTGGATTTTGATTTGTATTTTCTGCTGCTAGCAAACCTCATTCTGAAAGAACTTAATCTCGTGCCATCAGTAAGAGAAAATCTTGTCGTGCTCAGGTTGGACTATGCGGCATCATCAATGTCGACGTAGAACCATTTAATGTAACAATAAAAAAAATAATGTTCCATTATCTTCACATAATTTTTGCTAATTAAACATTTATTTGGGGCTAGCTTCGATTTTCTTTAAAATACATATTACGCAAGATCCTATGCCTTTTTATTTGGGTTCCAAAGGCACGTTCATGCAACGTGCATTAGTTTGATGTTTGCATTTTTTAAGTATATTATTATTAGTAAAATCAAGTTGGCAAGGCTGTGCATATTTCTTTAATTTATTAGTAAAATCACTTTTTCATTTTGCTAAAGGCTTTGACAAATTTTAACACAACACTCTTGTCTAGATCGTTGCCAATGTGCCATGTTGTTATTGACTTCAGCTTATGAGAAAGAAGAAAAAAAACATTTCTTTCTTCACTAGCCTTCCATCATTATTGGAGTGAAGTCGAGAAACGCAAAATGATCACAGAAACAATCATATAGCATAAAGATGGTATTAACAGTATAAATCACTCACATGTAAAAGCACAAATTGCAACCAATTGGTCCAGGTTCATAGTAGTAACCCCAAAATGATGAAAAGTGAAGTACAAATGCATGGTGAGACACAGCTAATCCAAGCTACTAAAACAAGGGACAGAGCAAACAAGTAGAAAATACTAATGAGCAATACCAATAAATAAAAGCAAACAAACCCGACCAACAAAAACTAATGACCCCAAATGAAGATTGTCCTAATGAAAATAGAATTCTCATCAAAACTTATCTACCCTGTCCTTTTTCTGTTCATGTGCTTTTCAATTTTTTTTTTTGTTATGGTTGATTGGTCCTCACTTGGCCATCATGACTTTGACAAACTCCTCGTAGTTGATCTGACCATCACCATCCACGTCAGCCTCACGAATCATCTCATCGACTTCCTCGTCGGTCAGCTTCTCACCGAGATTGGTCATCACATGGCGGAGCTCCGCCGCAGAGATGAAGCCATTCTGATCCTTGTCAAACACACGGAAAGCCTCCTTCAGCTCCTCCTCTGAATCAGTGTCTTTCATCTTGCGAGCCATGAGATTCAGGAATTCTGGGAAATCAATGGTACCATTCCCATCAGCATCAACCTCATTTATCATGTCCTGCAGCTCAGCCTCAGTTGGGTTCTGGCCAAGTGACCGCATCACGGTCCCAAGTTCCTTGGTGGTAATACAACCTGTATCATTTGGAAAAAAAAAATGAAGAAAAAGGTGAAAACACAAACAAAAGGCCTGTATCAATAATTATGATTTTACGTATGAACAATTCCTCAACATCTAGTTCATTTGCAACAAAATCTTTTCTTTTTGCGATAGTAAAAAAAAAACATGCTTTCACAAGGAACTGCATTATCCAATTTAAGAATCAATTAAGTGCATGTTTGGAAACTCATCACAAGCAAAATATTATGTCAATTTAGCCCCAAAACTTGGAAGCTATAACTAATAGATTCTGGTTGGAAAAACACATCAACAAGGTGCAATGGTTGGAAAAACACATCAACAAGGTGCAACCAAACATGCTATAAGTGGAACACTTGGATCTAAAGTTTTGGTTTTCTGCTCAAATCATATTCCCCAGTTTTGTTCAAGAGTTTCAAACACATCAACACTCACGGCAGGAATGAGCACATGAGGAGTGCTAAACATAAATATTCTAAGTTAATTTTATTCTCTGTGTACAAATTCATAAATCTGTAAATGTATTATAAGCACACAAGACTGACAAATCCAGCACTATGGGGGTAAAAAATATTTTCCATTCATTTTAACCACACACAACTCAATGAAAATCAATCATATATCCCACTTTCTTATTCTCATCAGAGATTCACATACCATGCAATTGCTATTTCATTCTCAGACATATCTTCCAAATTTAAAGAAAAAAAGGGACAGAAATGCAGTTAAAAAACGTAAAGGGGTCAATCCTGTATGAGTAATTATAAACATACATTATCATACATTTTCAACCCATTTTCTTCCTATGTCTTTCTTTCCCATCACATCATTTATCACTATCTCTTCCTACCCTTTCTTTTTTACCTAAATCAACCTCAAAATGGGGGAGGAAGTTATATTTTCTCCCATCCTATATTGAGTCATTTGTAAATCCAAACATGTAGCACCAAATGTCACATCCTCACAAGCAAATTCCAAGTTAATCAAACACCCACAAATCGAATCTCGATTCACAGTTGAAAGCAAGGGCAAAACGGGAAAAAGGGAAGATTTTAGCGAGAATGCAAATCCAATTCATTCATACATACATACACCCACAAACATCAAGGAGCAAAAAGTGAAAGGAGAAGGCACCCAAAGGAAAAAAGATTAAAAATTTAACAAAATAATCAAAAGGGTAAGAAAGAAAAACGAGACTGGAATGAGATCTAATGAAATAAGAGAGAAAGCGAGAGAGAGAGAAAAGGGATCTGAGAAAAGAGACCATCCCCGTCCTTGTCGAAGAGGCTGAAGGCTTCCTTGAACTCGGAGATCTGTTCGTCGGTGAGCTGATCGGCCATTGGAATTGATGGATCTCTCTCTCTCTCTGTTCTTCTCTGCGATGTGATGTGATGTGGAAAAACAAAGGAAGGAGGACTATGTTATTTATATGCTCTTACAAACGCCAACCAGGGCTTCTCTTTTTTCTCTCTTTATCTCTTTCTTTTTGTGGTACTTAATTCCTTAATTCAAACATAATCTACCTGTCATAACGCCAAATTAATGTACTGTATTTTTCTCTAACAATAGAACCAACAATACTAGTAGTAAGGTCTACACAAAATTACAATGACACTTACTTAATTCTCTAATAACCTGTGGTTTTCTTTTTCTATAAATATTTTATTGGTACAAGAATAATCTTTATTAAAAAATCTGTTTTTTAGTGAAAAATTTTTCTTTTTCAATTATATTATTTTAATTATTTTTTTATTACAATACTCAAATTTGATAATTTGTTTTGAAAAATTAAATTTAATATCACTTGAATCAATGATTTTAATTCGATGTTTTTGAAAGGAAATAAAATAAAAAGTCAATACTTTATAAACTTTTATAAGGTCGGTTAATCATAAAATATTATGTAAGATGTAATTTATTAATTTTATAATAATTATTTTGAAAATAATATTTATTGATTTTTTTTTTGGTGAACCGTGTAAATTTTTTTATGCTGATAATGCGTAAAAAGTAAAATCTAAAATGAAACAATAAGTCAAGACTATACTACATTTTAATTTTAATAAAAGAGAAATTGTAAAAAACGAAGAAGAAGTAAATAGAATATTTTCCTCTAAATACTTTGTTAAAAAGAACCCATGATTTAATTGGGAAAAAAAGGATTGTGTACTTATAGTGGTAGTTTTATGCTTCGATCTAACATGATCTGATTGATTCATTATTGAAATAGATTTAGCTAACACGTTTTATGTAATATCACTAAATTTAATTAAGGTAATTTGAGTGATATTTACATAATTAAATGGAGTTACGAAAGGGCAGTTTGGTCTTTGTCGAAGGTACGGGTGTAGTTAGTAAATTGCTGGACGCATCCCCGATTTCTTGTTAAAAGCAGCAGAACACGTTTTCTGCTTGTTTCATCTTCTCTTTTCTTCTCCTCTGATTTTCTCTCCACTCCCAAGCTCTCTTCTTGCCATTTTCATGTGATTAGTTGTTGAAATCACAAAACAAGTAAGAAAGAAGGCCCTCTCCTTTGTTCTTTATTGTTTTTGAGCCTTGGGTGTTGGTGATTTGAAGAAAAAAGTGGGTTTTGTATCTGCCCATTTTCGTTCGGCGCTGCGGAACCGTGATTGGAAGCCGTGGAGTGCTGGTCTACCCTCCATTGTGGTGTATTGAACTCTAAGGTTTGAAATCTCCTCCTATTCCTCTTTGATTCTTGAGGCTAAGGTTAGGGTTTGGAGTGAGATTGATGTATGCTGAGTTTTAGAGGGTGAGGCAGTTTTGAAGTATGATTTGGAGTGGGTAGAAGTTGATTTTGAGCTGATATGGTGTTCTATGCATAAATCATGCATGCTTGTTCATGACAGCCAATAACACCTATTTGGGCAGTTCTGGTGTTTTGTCCATAGCAGGAGCTATCGGTGTCCAAATGGTGTAAAATCGGTGCCATTTGAAAGCTAAGAGAGTTAGCTTTACTCTGGAATTTTCGTGCTATTTTTGGAGTCTCCTAGAAATTGTGGTGCAGAGTTATAACAGACTGTTATATTCTGTTTTTAGCAGATGTTTCTGCTGCAGAGAGCCATTTTGCAGAAAGCATAACTTTGTCTAGGATGATCCAAATCGAGTGATTTCAGTGGCTATGGAAATATGGGTATGTGAACTTCATGCCTGTAAAATATCAGCTCATTTGGAAGAGTAACCTAGTGTGGGTTGTCCTCGAAAGATGGCTGGTTGAGTTGGTCTGTTGCTGTCAGCACTATTTTGGTGCGTGACAGTTCTGGTTTTTGGTTTGCTGCAGAGGCTGTGGTTCATGGTTTTTGATGAAACAAGTTTTGTTTAAAAGATAAGAGATATATCTTGATGCCTCTAAATTCTCGTGATTTTAGGAGCTTCTCACAAGGATTTGTGATTTTTCCAAGTGGGTGTAAAATCTGCAGAATTTTATGCAGCAGTTTATGTTTTTCCGCATGTTTTGCTAGAGATTTATGCGTTGTACGAATATAATGATATTTGATATGTAATTGTATGCCTTTTAGGACGTGAGCTTGATATCTCTGGTGGTGGTAGCCACGAGACCGGGAAAGCCGGTGTTTTGCTTAGAGCAGGTAAGCTCTTGGTCCTTGTTGTATGTCCTTTGCTGTGTTCCACCATGCTCCAATTGAAGGGATGATCTTGATGTGAATGATTGTATGTATGTGGAACATGAGTGTGAATGTGAATGATTACAGAATTGTGTACTGTGCCCTGTAATGGAAATTGATGTGTGTTGACTTGATATGCTGAAAATGTGAATTGAACCCTTTGATGAGGGGATGATATGTATTGAATGTATATGCTTGGGATGTAAGTTGAACTCTTTGATGAGGGATTGATATGTATTGAATGTATATGCTTGAGATATAAGCTGAACCCTTTTATGAGGGAATGATAGGTATTAAATGTATATGCTTGAGATGTGAACTGAACCCTTTGATGAGGGAATGATATGTATGGTATGTATTGGCTTGAGATGCTTGAGATACAAGCTGAATCCTATAATGTACGACTTATGCTTATGGTTATGAGTTGTTTAGCTTATGATATGTTTAATGAACTATTGGAAATGAATGTGCACACTGTGATGTGATATTGGATTGTATGATTATGAGCTGTTCAGCTTGAGATGGGCGTGATTGTCCATTAGATGGACTATGATTCTGGAAATGAATGAATATAATCCTATGGTAGTAGGATAGATGATTTGAGATTGAGTAAGACCTGCAGTGAGATGTCCCTGTGATATAGATGTAGCCTCCCGAGTGGAGATGTTCCTATATGCACAGATGTAGCCTCCTCAGGCAATTGGGTTGAGATAGGATACGAGATGTGCCTGTGATATAGATGTAGCCTCTGGAATAAAGATGTTCCTATATACACAGATGTAGCCTCGTTAGAAGGAGATGTGCCTGTTATATATAGATGTAGCCTCTTGATTGAGATGTTCATATATATATATATATAGATGAAGCCTCCGCTAGACACATGAGATGTTCCTGTTATATAGATGTAGCCTCCTCAAGTGGAGATGTCCCTATATATACAGATGTAGCCTCATGTAGATGATTGAATCTTGGCATGAGATGTCCCTAGTATATAGATGTAGCCTCCTGAGAGGAGATGTTCCTATATATCTAGATGTAGCCTTTGCAGGATAGAGTTGGATGTGATGTTTGGTGGTATGCCATGAGTATAGCCTGACTGTAGTCAGGTAGTGGTATATAGCCGGATTGTAGTCAGGTAGTGGTTTATAGCCTGATTGTGATCAGGTAGTGATTTATGCTATGAACGGTTGTAGACCGTGCTTGAGGCACCTGGTTGTGGCCAGGTGGATGAGAATTGAGATTGATGGCCGCTTGATGATATGATGGTTGAGATTATGATTTTGAATATCTTGGATATGTTGTACCTATGTATATGTTGGAAAGTGAACCAAGGGAAGGAAATACCTTCAAGGGCCCTGAGTTTACTGAAATTTTATATCTCACCCCGTGTGTGGGGCTTATGTTTTGCAGGTGAATCATCAGGCGGAGCAGATAGTTCCCAGGGCAAGAAGCCTATGCAGGGATAGCTTGGATTTGTAAACCTTAGGCTAGATGATATAAGCAGATGGCTCAGATGTTTTGTATTCGCCTTTGGTTTTATTTTGTACCCTGAAGGGAGTTTATGTACAGTTTTGTATGAGACACGGACACTTGATGTATATTCACCATGACAAATGTACAGTGTATATGATGATGGCATTTGTTGATACCCTGTTTATGTTATTGTATGCTTCCAAACTGCTTAACTCTGATAATTATTGTTAATGATAATATTTAAGGCTGGGTAATGACCTCGGTTGTAGCTGGGGCGTTACATTTTAGGACAGATGTTGAGAAGATAAAAAAAATAATGTATGAAAAATATTAATATGTAATGTTTTTTTTTAAGTGTTTAATATTAGTATTTTTTTTAAAAAACGTCTGGTTCAATTTTTAAAACAGAAAAATCATAAAATTGTGATATAATTGAAAATGGTTGACTTTTGTTGTAATTATATTAAAAATTATATTTAGGGTAATTTATAAGTTGGTAATATAAGAAAATTACATTAATAATGTATTAAAATTAAATTCTTTTAAAAATTAACACTTTTATTATTTTGAATGGGTACACAATAACAAAGTTTTATTAAAAAAAAATCCGCAAATATTCTCAATAATTATATATAGGGATGACAAATAATTAAAGGTCAATCCAGCAGTAGCAATGTATAGAAAATCAATTTATTAAACATATTGAATTCTTCAATTTTTTTTTTGCTGAATTAAATTCTTCACTTTATATTTCAGGGTATATAAAGAATTTTATCCTTAAAATTTATATTAAAATATATGTTTTTTAAAATAAAACTTTGAGGTAAACAATATTAGCATTCTTCCATAAAAAAGACAATATTAGTATTATTATCGTAAATATTAGTATTCTTCACTGTCATAACTCCTTTCTAGTAGTGTCATCTCTTTAAGCGTGCAACAAAGACAGGGATAAATATCCCTAATAATCACTTTGATACTTATCATAATGCTACAGTAACTTTTATGTTGAAAAAATGGCCGGATATATTAAATATTATAAACAACTTTTAATGCATTTGTTATAGGATGCTGTGTGTAATTTCCGGGCTATAGAGGTGCCTATATTTGCAACTGATGTTTGATGAGACTTATTTCTGTAAATGTTGAACCATAAACGCAACAAGATGCAAGGTATTATTCTGGCATGTTATTTTATAGTAGGATTCTTACGTTGATGTAAGAGTTGATTTATTTTTCCTGTTTTTCGTTTCCTATGTTAGGATTAAAAATAGGTGGTGAGATAAACTAGTTGTTGGTATTCAGGTAGCACATTGGCGCTTAAGCATCGGCAGAATTAGAAGCAGCAGCAAAGGATTATTGTGTTTACTGGAAGGTGAGAATAATTGTCTCTTCTGCATTATTGAAATTATAGTGTAGTACTTAACATTGTCAATTTTGGTGAAGAAAGGCAGCAGAAGAATTTGATACCATATGATTTAGCTCTAGAAACACTTATAATCAGTGACAGCAAATCACTACAACTAGATTTAGCCGAGGCTTTGCTGAATCAGATTTCTGAATGTATATTTCCACATCCTTATAATACTTTTCTAGCATCACGCGATGTACAATGGTAATGTAATTGTTAAATGTACATAAAAGTGAAATACGAAAACTACTCAATTCTTATACATGAGGGCCTCTCTTTTCTTAGTTCCTTGACAACAGCAGCAAGCAAGTGCTTGGGGATTGACTCCAAGATTACGAAGTGCAATAAGAACAGAAAGTGTGTGATGGTCTAGATATGTATCAAGTATATTGGTCTTCTACTTGCTCCAATTGTTTAACAGCAACCTCAACTTTTGCTTATCCAATCATGCATTATTTTTCTGGTGCATTGATCCCAACCACTTGGAAGCACCCTTTTACATGGAATTCAAACTTGGTATAGAGTATAGACCCTTTTTTCACATATAGTGGCTTCTCATATCTTGGTTCTACCTAATCAACAATTGCATCAAATGATATGCTGGTTTGAAATCATACAGAAGATGGATTTTATACAGTTAAATCCTGGTACAAAATAGCACGAGCAAGGTTGTATTATGATATTTGTTCAAAAAGTAAAAACATGACTGTTGAAAAGAAAAATAGTAAACGATTGCCTTCTATAGCCACCCTTCACTTGCATGGTTATTGAAAAGAAAAAAAACAGTATTGACATATACTATATCTACATCTAATTATTTTTTTGCTGTTTTGCGCTGTTGACAATATCATCCAATCCCCCGAAGCTCCGTGGAGGTTCCTCAAACTCAGGAAGTTCAGGTATCTCCATTTCTGTTTCTACTTCTTCAATTTTCCGTTTCTTGTTGATTACCACAGCCTCCAAGTATCCATTACTAGTTGGAGACCGTGGATCTTCATGGAAGGCTAGGTCTTGTTCCATTTCCCTTTAATTCCATGCAAAAATTGTGAAGTAACACGAGTAAGGATAAAATAAAAATGTAAGAAACTAAAATGATATAGTAATATGTTATAAGGAACATGAGTAATGGATACAATAAAAATAGTAGCAAGTATATTGGTGTATTTGTGTGTGATTTCAGTGTTCAAACATTATATTTTATTTTTATATTAGTTTTATCGATTGGTGCATGTTCTATCAAATTTGATGGACAAAACCTTTTTTCTAAGCTATCACACATTGAAATTCACCTCAGTGGTGCATCTACATCCTGTGAAATCCCTTCGTCTTTATTGAGAGGGGGTTCAGTCTTTTCCTTTGAATCACTGGTGAAACAAAAACGAGTAAGGATAAATAAATAAAAATGATAAATAAAAAATCAGCAGCAAAATGCAGTTTCTTCCAAGGTAATAACGTTGAAAATCACCTCAGTGATGCATCCTTATTCTCCTCTGCGATGACGATGCCTTTGTCTTTGTTGAGAGAGTCATCAATCTTTTCCATTGAAGCACTGGGGAAACAGAAAAGGGAAAGAGTACGTGATTACAGTACTGTGAAAAAAAACACAAGTAGAAAATGCAGAAATGGAGAATTGTGAGGAAAATGATTCAACAATGGTGAAGTGAAGGAACAGAGGAACCCTTACACTGATTTGGCGCGCGTTTCTCAGAAATTGAAAGTGCGTTGAGACTGAGTGAGTGAAAAGACACAAGTTATTTGGATCGACATTTTATTGGTCTCTGCATTGGAATTTATGATATAAACTTATGTTAAATTGAAATGGATAAATAATTTAAAAAAATATACAGGTAAAAATAAGTGGAGATTAGCTTGAAATAATTAACATTTTTTTTACTAGTTGCAAATATATTGTGTGAAATGCACAACTTAATGAGAGAAGAAAAAAGGGTCGAAAATATCAAACTAAGATTAATATTTTTTCTATATTATTAGTATTTTAGTGTATGCATTGTATATGATAAATATAAACATTTATTTTTGTATAATTAAAAATCATATCAAACAATTTTTTTAACTATTTAAATTTATTATAATAAAGTTCATACAAAATAAATTTATTTAAATAGATAAAATTATATTTTGAAATTATT
>PYAF01005569.1:1709010-1749837 GCA_007407185.1 Glycine tomentella
ACTTTATAAATAAGAAAGAAAAGACTTTTTCCAAGATTCTATAGAAATGGATATATTATAAAGTATATGATATATAAAATCGAGATAGTTACTTTTCAGAAAATTATAATGAGGGTGTTAATGCCGATTCTTTATTCCCTTTTCTGAAGGTAGGAGAAAAGATAAAACTTAAAAAAAGATGAAATTCTTTATTAGTCAACATTCAAGTTTGAAACTTATGTAAATAACTTCTTTTTTTCTTTTAGTTATCTTCAAGATAATAGAACAAAAAAAGAATTTACTGCTGAGCTGTATGAGTCAGGAAATTCTCAAGTACGATTCTAAGGAAAGGAATTTACTCACCTATTCCGACCGAGAAGAACAGGCCATTCGACAGGGAGACTCGGAAGTTGCGGAGTCTTGGTTTAATCAAGCCGCTGAATATTGGAAACAAGCTATAGCCCTAACCCCCGGTAATTATATTGAAGCCCAAAATTGGTTGAAGATCACAGGACGTTTTGAATAAGAACACCCTGTTTATTTATTTATTTTTTTCTTATATTTTCTTCTTAAATTATGTCTATCTATCTATAATTCTATCTATATAGATAGATAGATATCTATAGTTATAAATTTTTGTTTGTTGTCCTCATTAATCAAATTAAAAACTCATTTTTATAGGAACGACCAATCACAGAAATTAATTATATCCCTTTAAAATTGTTAGATTTCGTCTAGTATTTCATAGAGATAAATGATATGTAGATACAGTAGAGAATTTTCTCCTTTTTCTGCTATTTAAACTAATATTCAATGAAATTAATAAAAGAAAATAGACCTTTCGAAAAAAAAAAAGAAATAAAATACCGGTATATTATATTGCCTGGGAGATTGCCTAATAATGAATGCTAATGACTGCACACGGGATTTGAAATAAAGTAAGTAAATAATAATACTTTTTCTCTATAAAAAAGTGTCTTGGTGACTTATTGGTCATGGGTTTGAATTCGGAAACAATCTCTTTGCATTTGCAAGGGTAAGGTTGTGTACAATATCTCTCCCCCTTACTTGCACATAGCGTGGAACCTCTGGGCAATGGGGTACGTAGTTTTTTTTTTTCTCTTACTCTTTCTTGGCAAAGGATGAAATGTTTCACATTTGGTCAATCTTGTGTATCTATTACAAGTAAGGGAAATGCTAGGAACATACTCTTTCTCATTGGTTGAATTTTATTCGAAATCACAAAATTTGATGGGCCCTTCACCTTATTTAATGAATCTCTCCCCTAGTTTTGCAATTTTCAATAAATTGTAATCTATAAGAGAGAGTGTATACGTAGCACTCCGCCTAAAAGTAAATAGGTAATCTGGTATGTACGATCACATTAGTGTGTGTATGAAAGAAAACATCTACTATTTTTAGGGTCCTGATTTGGTCATCCATCAAACTAGTTTTGCAGTTTTCAATAAATTGTAATCTATAAGAGAGAGTGTGTGTACCTAGCACTCCGCCTAAAAGTAAATAGGTAATCCGGTATGTACGATCACATTAGTGTGTGTATGAAAGAAAGCATCTGCTATTTTTAGGGTCCTGATTTGGTCATCCATCAAACTAAGGAGTGCCTTGACAGGATGGGAGAATGGTGTCAAAGTCATCATGCAGCTAGTGGTAAGTGGTAAATGTTGTATTTTGATACTTTATTTTTTATTGCTAGAAAAAATATTTTATTGGAGAGATGGCCATGGGGAGTGTGTAAAATATCCTTCAAATCAGATAAAATAATTTAATACATTTTAGAATATGAAGAAATTTGAGACTATATTATTCATGAGTTGCTGATTGGTTGCTTTTCCTTAACATTATTTGGTTTCCCCCCTTTTTTTCCCTGTTGAATTGGATTTTAAATGGCATCGAGTAACAATTTTCAATGAATTTAGGGTTAACAAAAAAGGTGCTAAAGAGTACAATAAGTGAAGGTGAAGCTGAAAAGCAGGTTTGTAGTAACTATACCATGTGGCAAGCTCTCTTTTCATAGGAGCTTAGCTTACTTTCTATCAACTATCATGTTAAATGGGTACTGTATTTTCATATATATTCAATGAAGTAGAAAAAAATGTTATCCTTTTTATAGAAATATGAAATAGTTAAACTTGTCTATTAGGGATTGCAGAATCTAGTGTAAGGAAGAAAGTTGAATTTCTCATTATCCATCACAAATTTCATAAAATGTATGAGTGGGGCACATTATATGTCAGGAGAATTTTTGGCAGCTGAGAAAAAAAATTTCCCTACCAGAAAACCTATTATCTTTTCTCTAAAGATTCATGATACTGGCATGAACAGTTGAAATAAATGCATTTTAAATTTTAATTGAATAGTGATCTGGTCATTGTGTAATTTATATGATTTATTTAAGTAGTTATAAGGCTATATAGTTATCAGCAGATCGCTGCTGTTGCCCTTCTTCTAGGGTGGTGTTTAATGTAGCACAAATGGTTTCTTATGTTGTAGTGTGTCTAGTCTTTTAGAACCACACCTCAAACTAGTTATTGTAGTTGGAGAACCTAAGGCTTATGAATAATGCGGGACTCAAGTCCCATACCTTACAATTGGATCCTAACATACCAAAAACCAATAAGTTGGTAGTAGACAAAGCCAGTTGGCATTTGGCATCCTATCCTGCATCAAGCCAATGATATCAGTTTCAGTCATATGGGAGTAGTGCTTGGGTGACACCCATGTCATATTTGCTTGTTGCGTTGGAAGTGTCTCTAAACTGATATCCTTTTTCCTGTTTATTGCCATTTGATCTGTGATGAATTGAACTATTGAAGTACTACTTTTGGTCTTTACTAGAACGCAATGACCGAGGGCGAGTAGTCTCTTTCCCTTTCTTTGTTTTATTCATTTATTTTCTTTTATAATGAAAATCTGTAATGTCTTACAAAATTGCAGGTTATTGAATTTGTTAAGAGATATGTTAAAGTTGGTTCGTACACACCTCTCTTGGCAGGAAATTCAATATATGTTGATTTTCAATTTCTGAAGGTATTGGTTCTGCCATTGTAACTTGTGGAAAGTGGCTTTGCTGAAGTATCATTAATTTCTAAATTCTAAATGTTGTGTCTTTATAGAGCCAGATGTATTCCACAAGTCTTGGATTCTTTTGTTAATTTCTGCTGAAAATTATTGGTCACACATTGCATAATCAATTTTTTCTAATAACATCAGATTTCAATACAACATTATTGGGTAATTGGGTATCGTTTATATTTCATGCTTGCCTAGTGATGGTAATTGTGTTGATCAACACATCATAGCATTTATGAAGTTGGACATCTGGTAAAAGATCAGGTTGAGACTTGAGACACTGCATGAAAATTTATGTCATCTGAATATAGAATCCCTATTTTTTTTAGACCAATTCTCGTTCAATTCTGCATACCCTGATCAAGCCTTATTGAAAGCATATATTGCTATTTTTATTTGGTACCACTATATTTCCTATTGTTCTTCCTCTTTGAAATGTTCCGGTACCTGTCTTAACTAGACCAATTTTTGCAGAAATACATGCCAAAATTGGCGAATCTCTTCTCTCATGTGGTTGTTGATGTTAGTAGTGTTAAAGCTCTCTGCATTCGCTGGTATCCCAAAGGTGAGACATTATACAATTAGTATATAATTAAAGTTTCTTTGGTATTAATGCATTAAATCATACTGAAGTTTAATATTTGTTATGAACTATCAATCGCTTCTTGATCCCTTAAGGCCTTAACCTCTGCCCCACAACCACCTTCACCCCCATAAAAAGGAATTGTTTCGTGCTTGAGATTGTTGGTCAGTTCCAGTGCCTATCACTGCATTTTTTTACTGGATCTGTTATGTAAACGTGATTCTTCTAGTTTTTTTGGTACTATTCATGCAATATAGGTTACCTCCATTTGGTTGAACTGGTAAGTAATGTGATAAAACATCTCATTTATATCAATAAAGTTTTCAATTTCCAGTGGTTATGATTTATGAATTAATATGGCCCTTTTTAAACTAAAATATCAAGAGTTCCTTCTGTCAGCTATCCTTGTGTCAAAATTCTGATTGACTTCCTAGTTTTGTTTCCTTTACATTTCTGCAAGCCATATTAGTTGGGAAACTTTAATTGCACATGGATCAGAGGTTTTAACATGACTACCCCCGTCTTCTGTATTTCTGACCTTCCCTCAACATCCCAAGGGTAAATACAGTTGAGAAGGTGAAAATCGGACAGCCACAAAAAAAAATGATGTTTAAAACTTACACAAGATTATGGACATGCTACCCCTCTCCTATAAAACAATTCAACTTATGAACAAATATACATTCTATGCTGCTGTTTTTTAGAGGTAAAATCCTTTGGTTTTTAAGTGCTATGACATTATATATCTATGTAATAGCATAAAGATGCTTAGAAACTTGGCAAGGTAACTAAAGGAGATGCTTGTTGATATTTATTTTGTTAGTTCTTTTGATGTTTTAACTTTGAAGCTTGGAATCTCACCAGCTACCCCTTTTGCATTTGGGTTTGATTTGATCATTATTAATGACTATATTTTACTTATGAATATTCTTTGCCCCCAATTGTAATAATACACGGTAACCATTTACACAATTTGAAGGGATGAGAAACAATGAATATATAAGTACATCTGGGATTTTGGTCCTTGTTTATACATGATTTTTTTAATTATAATAATTATGTCGTTTCCTGTTTTCCAAGGGGAGCTGCTGACTAATTATTAATTAATCAATTTTAGAGCTGAGAAAGAACTTCAGATATGCCTGCTTGTAAACTATAGGCTTATCATTTGTGCAGATCAGAAGAGAGCACCTTCAAAATTAAACACACACAGAGCTTTAGATGACATTAGAGAAAGCATCGAGGAACTTAGATACTACAAGGCAAATATTTTTAAGCCCAAGTCCAGAAAGTGATAGGGATGCAGTGAAATCAGGGTACGAATGTTGATGGGATGGTTTTCAGTTCAAGTGTCAAATCTCATTGTTACGGAAGGTTTGCTCGCTCAGTAAATGGCTCGTGATTTTGGATTAAGTGTAGCTACTGCAAAGTCATATTTAAATTTGTACTGAAAACCATGATGTGCAGGTTAAATTGAGCTTCAACTCCTTTGATTGTCCATTAAAGAAAGAAAAATGAAATGTAATTGTTGATTACAATGCCTAAAGAAATGTTATGTGTATGTATCTCTGCCAACTGGACCATTGCAAAATGCTTAACTTCAGCAATGAGCTTTTGCATTCATAGATGATTATTTATTCCCATGCCAGATATGTAAATAAAATAGGTAAAAGACGTTTGGACAACTCAGTAATAGCAATCATACCAGATACATATGCACATTAACTTCAAGGTAAGAAACTAGGACGCAAATTAGTGTTGGAAATGACATTTGTTATTTCCATTTACCGGTATATAAGAGCCAACGTGCGAAAAAAACAAAAAAACAAAAAAACTGTAGAAAACTCTGCAAATATAATCCGTTCATAAGCTCCTGGTGTCACACTGCTATATACTCATGCTCATAATTTCTACATTAACAGGTTAGTAAGATGATTGCATCCAACTGAAATCCTCATCAACCTGAACCACTTTGAATGCTATGAGCCTGTTACCAGTAACTTTATTCTTTCTGAAGTCCTGGGGTGTCAACCATTAATGGGTAACTTTATCAGGAAAAAGGAAGGTCATCCACATAGAAATTAGTTCCACCAGTCAAATACCACACCTGCACTCATCAATATAAGGAAATAATTTTTATCACAACAGAATGCAAAAAACAACTTTTTTTTTCCCTACAATGTTGCAGCTGATGTAAACATTGTTTACAATACTATTACAGTATTACCTGTCATTTTCTACTTCCTATCTTTATATTGGACTTCACAAATGCCTGCTCAGATTCTGGAAAAGTTATTTCAAACTCCTTTTTGTAGTCTCATCCGCAGTAAAACCTACAATATCCTTGCTAATATTCTGTAGTGACAGCCAAAAATCAAATAATCAGATAGGGAAATGCTATTCATAATTATATTTAGTTATTTCGCCACATTAGGGTCATACCTCAATGTTCTTCAAGGTAAAATTAATTGTGTTTATAGACTTCTGAAGCAGTTCAGTGTTCTCAGGGGTCATAATGGATGAATGTACCCATCTGCATACACAAAGGGTGATTTCTGTTAGTCATTGTACTGAAGAATGTTTTGAGTGTAAAATTAAGGAATTTCTGGAATCAGTTCAATTCTGTCAAGTAATAATGCACGAAAGCACATTCTGGATAAACATAATAGGTGGATGCTTTTCTTATTTACTAGAAAAATAACAAGAGGACTTTATGATCAATTTCAATTTATAGGGTGTGCAACAAAAGAAACAAGTTACAAACTCATTGTTGCCATTTTCCCATCAAGTCTTCCTCATGAAATTAAAATGTTACAATGTTAGTTGGCATCCCCTACACTAATGAGTAATGTCAATGTGCTACTTGGCTATCTGAATATAATGATGCATGCAAGCCAAATTGCTGATAGACAAGAGCCATAAAAAGTTTAGGAAATTAATCTCAAATCATCAGAAGCTTGGATAAGGTTCTGGGTTAAATTCTCAACTTCTTTCAACAGCCCACTATCACGGACATCAGCTAACAAAGGTTGAACATCTTCAGCCATGGCTTTGATCTGAGGCATCACTACATCAAAGTGAAAATATGGGCATGAGAATGCATGACAGAATAATTGAATCATAAAAAAGAAACAAACAAATACCTACTGCATAGAGATGATAAACGAATGCCATAAAGGTACTATACATATGCATATTAACCATTATTATTTTATGTATTTGGAGATGGAAGAAACTAATATTTCATTTATCATCATGCACTTATCTATTTTTCTGTTGGCAAGAAAACTGTTTGATCCAACAGTCCATTCAAGAGCACTACACCTGTGTAAGAAGTGGTTTCGCTTCTTCAATAATGGAAAATACTCGTTGAGCCATTGTATAGCTATTGATGATACCAATTTTCTCTGTGGCGGCCAAGGCAGATGTATATTCCAACCAATGTATACAAACTTGTTCCTTGGTCACCATTGATCTTTTCGCGATCACACACCATAAGACCTTCCTTAGTACAGTCCTGGTGAAGAGGGCCAACAGAAGGTGTTGGAATTTGCTCACGATGAGTGATGTCAATTTTTGTTTCCATAAGAAGACCTGACTGGTTAACCTTGATCAATGAATTTCGTGGTATAAGTATAACTGTTTTATCATCACCAACCTGCAAATTGAAAACGGATGGTTTAATGAAACAATTCAACTAAGGTCCTGCATAGATAAACTTCTCCATAAGCACTTCAGGAGAAGAAAATAAAAAGGTAAAATGAATTGAGTTTATCTCATCAGCTAAAATCAACTTATCTACTTCAGCTTGTATAAAAGTTAAGCACATAAAGTTGATTTTAGTTCACAGCAGAAACTCAATTTTATTTTCTTCTCCTCATATAGATATTTATGGAGAAATTTATCTGCACACGATGTTAAACAAACAATGTCAAACACAAGCAAGATTTCAATCCTATCAATAAAGGATACACCCCAATGACATTGCCAACAGTGGCCCCTCTGATTCTCACAGGCGTTCCTTTGCTTATGCCACAAGCTTCAGCAAACTCAAACACCACTGTGTACTTCCGGAATTTGGATCTGATTTGGAAGCCCCTCAACCAGGCCAAGCTAAGAACAAATAGGACAGTAACAGACACTAGAAACAGTCCAACCTCACCTTCGCAGATGCTCCAATCACTGAACCCAAAGTCACTTAATGGACGCAGCATTTGCCTCCAAACAGCGTGCGGAATGTTTGACAAAGCTGAAAGTGGTTTCTTTGCTTCTGAAGTAGTAGATGATGATCTTTGGCCATGACCTGAATCAGCAGATGTAGCTCTTATTCTGTTGATTTGTGTCTGGCGTCAAATTCTCAAGAGGGATAAAACTTGAAGGATTTCTTGGTAGGGTAATCAGAGAGGAAAAAAAAGTTGGCAATGATGAGACATGGAGTGCAGGATTCCCAACCATCTTCTCAATAACCTCTTAGCTCTGAAGTTCTATCCTCCACACAGGCACACAGAAACACAAAAGAAAGGTTTTAACTTTTTGGTTATAGAATCAAAATCATACAAGTCAAATAAGCAACTAATACACAATTAAATGACAACAAATAATAAGAACAAAAATTACAAACACAAGACACAATTACATATATAAATTCCATTGGTTCTAATAACATCAGAAAAATCAAATTGGTTGGAAATGGACAATGCAGAGGATATAGTTATATTTCAAGAGTAGGATAATAAAACAAAAACAAAACAAAACAAAACAGACTTTACCATTCCATATTGTGAATATTATTGCAGAAATGGAAAAGTTGGCAATTTGAGGGTAGCATAATATTTGGTTTGGCATGGTTGGACCCTAAACCCAAACAAATCGAGAATGCAGGCAACACGTAAAATAAAAGCAGGTTCCAATATTATATTCAGCACCAAAAGATACCATATTTTACCTAAGAAGCAAGTAAAGTAGATTGAAGGATGAAAATATTTCAGATGAATTGAATGCCCAATAAAAAGTCTCATGATGGTGAAAAATCCATGAAAACAAGTTTGACTTTAGAAAGCAGTGACACTATTGGCGTCATCATGAAACAAATAAGAGAGACATAATAGCGTGAATGGAAGAGACAGAAACCTATGCAGCATGAAGAATCATGGACATCACCAAGACTGAGGCATTTCAATTTTCACGTTCAAGAAATTCTTGTTATACAACAATTTGGTTAAACAAGTAAACGTATCATTATTTAATAATATACTTCTAAAAATAATCGGACAAAATTCCATTACCAATTTGTTTTTCTTTTCTATAACCTTGACCAAATTGTTAATAACACTCTCTCTTTCTAGTTGAGATATAAGGTTGGTGGAATAAAAAGAAAGGAAAAAAAAGAAGATCTCAAATTCGATCTTTCTTGTTAACAAAAATTAACAATTTAACAATTCATATTTGTCAATCAATATGGGTGATAAAGGAGTCAATCTCACTTTGACCTGTCCTACAAAGCAAATTTAGTTAAAGAACACAAAGTATATCAATTATTTATTTTAAATTTGATTTTAATATAAATTTTTCTATTAGTATTAGAGGAATTAAATTTATAAAAAAATAATATATAAACAATAACAAATATGTATTTAAGTTTTTGAATTAATTATAAGCTTTTTAAAAAAATACAAAGTAACAATCTAAAGTCTAAGCATTTAAGTGAGTTGTGTTACCTAGTTCAACCCACCATTATTTTGTGGGCTAGTGGACCGGCGCCAAAGCCCAAATTGTCACACCACTATTGATAAAAAAAGGTTAACTAAATTTTTATAGGCCTTGAACTTTTTAAAATTTTAAGTTTTAATCTCTAAACAAATATATGATCGATCAAAGTCTTTTAAATTTTTTATTGTTATGGCTTTTAGTTTTTATTGTTAAAGTACAAATTAAACTACACATGACATTCTTTAAATGACACCTTTTTTTTAACACTTTATTATAAATATTATATATTAGAAAAACTACATAGCTTACTTTGTCAAATAATCACTTAATATATTATGTAATTTATCTTATGATTATATAATTTATATACATCTATAGCAGTATAAATGATTTTATATTATCATTTTATTGTAAACCAAGTGTATAATAAATTTATTGACTTATAATATAAGGATTTTGTTCATCAGTGTTTTGTTAAGAAATCAAAAAGAAAAAAAAGTGTACATAATAAAAAAACCTAAAAATAATCATGGAAAATATTATTTTACGTAACTAATGTCCTACTAGCTAACATTTGTCATAATAATTGTGTTAAAAATCACACAAATGATGATTTTGTTTTTTGTTGGTTTGGTCCACCATTAACATTCATGGCGTTCTTCTCCTTCTTCGCGTGACTGTGACTGTCTGTGTGTGTGCTGCATGACAGTGATGCCCACCAGCAAACAAGGTTCAATAGAGTACATTCAAATATCTTCCTATTTAGCAATTCTTACGCTAAAAGAAATACCGCAGTTGTGTTTGTTTCTTTTTTCAAGTGACAACAAGTGACAATGAATTATACTTTAAAAAAAATAAATGCACAGTTAAAAGAAAAGAGAAAAGGGAAAAAGAGAGAAACTGAGAATGCAATTAATCCAAATCAAATCAAGATAATGCTCCTATAATGTCATCACGAACATTGCCGCTTGACCAGGCCAAGTTAGAAATTTTAGGTGTGTTTAAGTATTCAATCAAAATTAAAATTTTATACTGGTTACCGTTGGTTTTAATGGTAAATTTGTCTGATTTGTGATATTAATTTGCACATTCAAATATTAATTTTTTATTTTATTTTTCAAGAATTAATTTGTCAACACTTCACACTTTGAGAATGAACTTGACTAATTACCCACATATTTTTTAATAATATCATTTTCTTTCAGGCCTCTTTCCCTCAATCTTTTGCTTGCATTTTCCGGTTGCTGTAATCAGCTTAACCATATATGGCTGGATATCAGAAAGTAACAACAAATTGAAAAGATATAAATAGATAGATATATATAATATACAAATTTCTTACAATTTTTTGTTTCATGAACATAACCGCGACTGTTGGATGAGTAAAATTCTTACATGAACTCTGCATGCTTTCAAAAAATAATGGCATGGTATGCAATATATGAGTACTATGTAATTAATGTCCAAACAAACCTACAGGGGAGGAAATAACGAATGAAGAAATTGGAAAATAGTAAAACCTCAGACATGAAGAAAATTACACTTAATAGACAATGATAATAATATCCACATCACTTTGTTTCTCGCATTTGCATATCATCTTCTGTTTTCCAAACAACATCATCCAGGCTTGTTGAAAGTTTCTTGTAGAACTGCAGAGGGTCAAGCAAACAATTTCAATTACATTCTCTCTCCAATTATTCAAAAATAAGAGGATATAAATTCCTATCACAGAAGTTAAAGAGTTATTCAAAGGACAAAACTTTGTAGTTTCTTATATCTTTTGTCATCAAGTTCTCAAGTCAAACAATGACATGTTGGTACTTTACTTTTCCTAATTCAGCCACATATTTTCATGGAGGCTATCAATCACTGGAAAAAATTCAATGTGTCATTGTTTAATTTAAGAACTTGATGATGATTGATGAGGATATAACATAAGAAACTTGATTCAAGTTTTTTTCTTATTCAAATATGTAATTGTGTACCAAACAAATAAGTATAAGCTAACCAGCTAGGCAGAAACAAATTATTGGTAAAGTTATAAAATTATAAAAAAAGTCAATATCCACAAAATGAAAAACGCTGATGCTCTGATTCCCATCCAACTGCTGATATAATAAGCTTCTTTAATTGTTGTTAGAATTGACAATAGAAAAGTTATTTTTTAAGTGGCAAGCAGTAAAGCAATTGAGCAAAGAAGGGGATAGAAGGACACCTTATGGAACTCCAACGTATCTCCTTTTGCCTTCCGTACCTCTACCATGTGAAGAGAAGGTGCCACTTGAAATATCTGTTTATGATGAGTACGTTCAAATTTCAGTACAATGTGACAAATAGTGCCCCACCCACATCACCAAATAACTAAAAAAAAAAATCATACAGGTTTAATTAATCATTTGATCCCTATACTTACACACCAACTTTTCACTACTTTCTAGTCCCTATAAAGCAATTTTTGTTTACTTTTTAGTTTGTGTTGTTAATTTTTTGGCAGTGTAAAACCACCAAAAAAAATAGAGGCATAAGGACTGAAATGTAAAAGAAATTACTCGTATAGGGACTAAAATAATGAGTTTTTAGGTATAGGTACTTAAAATGAAAAGTTGGCAAAGGAATACGGAACAAATGATTAATTAAACCAATCATATACCTCTGTGGCAACATTAAGGTTTCCCTTCCTTCCAGCTTTCACATTTGCAAGCCTCATCTGCAGGAGGTGATGATTTATTAATTTCACAAACAATTATTTAATAGAAAGTTCTCTCTGAGTAGAAGCTTGTAATTTTCCAAGGTGATAGGCTTACCTTGTAATTTTTCTTCTGCACATCAAAGCCAAGAGGTTTTGCAGCTTCCTCAATCTTGTTGATTATCTCATCCGCAGGGGATTTTGAGGTGAATCTTGTTTCCCTTTTAAATCCCTGTGGTCAATGACATAAGGATAAAGCAAACATGGTTACTTTAGCAAGGTCTCTCATAATCTGCACCAAAGTTCTCATCCAAATTAAGTTCAAGTTTCAACAAAATTAACTAGTTTTTATCTAAAAAATAAACTAGTTTATATGTAAAATGTTAATGTAACTCATGTTTTCCCTATATTTGAATTCTACATGTTCATCACAATAATAAAAAACTTTAGAAAGCATCTTATCATGTGAAGCTGCGAACCTGCTCTGTATCAAACAAGTTTTCAAGGTTCAGCCCTTTGGACATGGAGATTAACTCAAATGCATTCATGGCTGTAGGCTGCTCTTCTTTTTTCTCTGTCACATGGTGCTCCTAAATACACAGGCAAAATCCTTTGAGAGAAGGTTCAAGAACTAACAGAAAGTCAATACCAAAATCATATCTAGTAATCTTCAACATACTTCAGAATCTTTAAAGACAGCTTCAACATCATCGAGGTTGGTTTCCCCATTCTCCTCAAAAATGGGAGGCTTATAGTCTTTCTTAAACCATTCATCATCCAAAATCTCAGGTATAGTGATACGCTGCCATACAATCAGGGTAAATCAGAAAGAAAGACAAAAAAAAATTAACTAGTACAGAAAAATAACCATGATACTGTAGATGGATGATCAATGATCAATTATCTTTTCTTTATCACTTTTGTTGTGGTGCAGAGAACTAGATAAATGTAGTTCTAGAAGAATCATTATCCTGATTTGCATAATCATGAAATCAAGCTGATGCAGATGATTTCAGACCAAAAACTTGGTCCTTAGTGATCATTGGAAGCCAACAAGGAAATGCAGAAGGTTATAACTTGTTACAAGTAAAATGACCCATTTACTTTCAGAACAAACATTCAATTCTATATGACAAGAAGCAGGCAGATAATCAAATGTTTCTTCTTACAGTGGTGGGATCCGGATCCAAGATTCGTGTAATCAATTTCCTGGCACTGAAAGAAAGCCATGGGGGGCAAGTAAATTCAGCAGCTGAGATCTGTGGATCAAGAAATTAAAAATAATAAACAGAAAACAAAGGAAAAACTAAATTTGTGAAGAAAAGTGTAAACAGTGCTCACCTTTTTATACAGGTTCATAAGATTAGGGTCGTCGAAAGGCAAGTAACCTGCAACCAATACAAAGAGAATAACCCCACATGACCATAAGTCTGCAGTTGCCCCATCATAGCCTCTATCGTTAAGGACCTGTATATAATGAGTATATAGTTAGAAGTGTGACTCAAAATGTATGTATTTCGGTATCCAATTCGCATGAAAGTAGCATAGCATTTGTCTGTACCTCAGGAGCAACATAATTTGGAGTACCACATGTAGTATGAAGAAGTCCATCATCCTATCAAGAAAAAAATAAACATCTTAGGATGCATGGCAACTTAGTCATGTTGTCATCAACATTATAAGAATATCTTCAAAATTATAACCATTGACATTTTGGGAAGAGAGATACCATTATCTTAGACAGGATCCAGCTTAACTTTCATTTAGTAAAGTAAAACTAATTCTAATTTTGGCACATCAATTACAATAAAAGGGAACAATGGTATTTGATAACCACATCTTCTTGTCTTCTTAAACTCAAAAATTGCAAGTCTACACATTCCATGTGAATGAAATTGTGGCCTTTTCTATTACCAATGTGAATTATTTAGTTTCCCCATTATGTCTCAGGTCAAAATAAATCACATATTACTGTTCTTATCTTCCTGTGTGTGATTGATCTTTGTTATGCAGTTCTTAGAACTAATCATATATTTTACCATCACCTGAATAAGATAAGCATTTCCCCCACTTCTCTCACATGTCTTCATACTTTCTAATTGTTTTATGTTTTTTTACAACATCATTAATTGGGTCATAGTTCTACTTCAAAAAGCAAGATCAATTTACTGAACAAAGAGAAATACCAAATAAAAGGAAAAGTCAGAAGGCAATGGAATTCATGATTATTACCCTAACTTGCTGGGAGAGGGCGCTCAAACCAAAATCAGAAACTTTAAGGTTCCCATAAGTATCTAATAGCAAATTTTCTGGCTGCAGAAAGTATGTGAACAATTAAAAATGTTAGAAGTTATTTCTTATTATATCAAACTCAAAATAATTGTTGTGGCACCTGCATGTGTGTGTGTGTGTGTGAGAGAGAGAGAGAGAGAGAGAGAGACACGAAAAGGGGCCGTACCTTCAGGTCTCTGTGGTAGACACCCCTGCTATGGCAATAATCAACTGCATTTATAAGCTGCTGGAAATATCTACGTGCTTCATTTTCACTCATCCTTCCATGGTTTACCTTCACAGCAAAATGTTCATTAGAACATATACAACGCATTTTCCATGTAATAAAGATGGAAAGCATGTACTAAGCTCCAAAGCGATCCTATTCCTATCCACTAGAACCACTATAATGCCAATGAATGATGAAGATACATTGATAATCATGATTGAATGAATGAACAAGGATCATATTCTGGTTGCCAACACTAATATAGTATCATAAGCTAAAAGGATTGGTTGTCTGCAAATGTGTTAAAATAGTTACCACGTGTTTCTTTTCCTCCAAAAATTCTAGAATCAATTGAAAATGAAAGGAAGCCAACAAGATTAATTTACTCACAATTTTGTCAAAGAGCTCCCCCCCAGTTACAAACTCCAAAACAATATATATTTTGGTCTTGCTTCCCATGACCTGCAAAAAAGATGTTACAAAATGCAGAGTTAGGCAACAAAGTAAACTGTGTTGAGAATCAATTTGATTTCTATTAGCAGATATGCTTCCTTAGAAAATTTAGTATGCACTAGTACAACAAATGCTAGACTGAGAATGGTGAGTCAAAGTAATGAAATAACTGAAAAAGTAATATGTATTTTTTTTCTAACTCCTAACTTCATTTTTTTTCATATATAAAAAAATTCATCACGTGGGCAATTTATGATAGAAGAAGTTTTTTGTCTCGTTTAGCCTTGGATAAAAGGCAGCAGTTTCATAATAATGGTTCAAGCATTCAACATATTTGGAACTCTCCCTATGTTTGGTAGGGTGGGAAGAAAATGAGAAGAGAAAAGTTTGAAATTTGATTGAAGAAAAAATAAAAGAAAAAGGTTTGAATTTTTATTTCTAAAAGTCAACTTTTTTCTCCATTTTCTTTCCACTATCTCTTCAACTAAATAAAAGAATATTATCTATATTCTTTTATCTCTAATATTCTTTCCTCCCATCTACATATACCAGAATAAAGTTAACAAGGTTACTGTTTTTTTTTTTTTTTTTTTCTAATAACCTTTCAAATCATCCAATGACTTTAAATATTTACCAAGATACTTTAAGCATTTTTTCTGGAATGGTACGCATTAGGCAGAATTCTTAGTGAAACAGACAAGAAAGTTCTAGACTCAACCACTAACATCTGCTTCTATTAAAAATAGCAAAACTTCATGGCAAGAATTAAATAAAGAAAAAAGTGATTTAAAAAAGAGAAACACAAATCATTGCACGTCTGTGGTCCACAGAGAGAGAGAGACCTCATACAATCGAACAACATTTGGATGCTTGATTAGTTTCATTGTAGCTACTTCTCTCCTGATCTGCAAAAATACATTAAAAACATCTAAGAGACTTGACTTCATCGTGTCAGGGTCTAAACTATAAAGCAACTACCAATATAAAATACAATAATAAGAAGCATCTGAAATCTATAACCTCCCACCTAAAATTAGTTCAGCAAAAACTAGGCTTTGTCTGGTTTTGGAAAATGTGAAGAAGCAATTGTGCTAAAAAAATTTATGCTTTCTAAAATTAAAGTAATAAGATTAAGGGGCAGAGTAAAATCCCAAGTCAAGTTAGTCAAGCATTCAACCTGCTCAGCCATCTTGTGCTTTAGCACCTTCTCCTTGTCAAGAATTTTAAGAGCCACAGACTCTCCTGTCTCAGAATTCCTTGCAAATTTCACCTTTGCAAATGTACCTTCACCAATGGTCCTCCCCACCTCATATTTACCAACTCGGCGCTTAATCTTAGGCTGACTCATTCTCTACACTTGAACTTCTGCGCACTTATAAGGAGTCTACCTGAAATGCATATCAGAATTTAGTTCCTAACAATTTTATCCACAAGTCAGAGAGAAGAAAATAAAAACTTATATCCAAATCTTATGTGATGTATGCTTATTGTTTAGGAAATGCTATTATTGCTTATGGTTTAAACCAAGAGTAAATAGTGTATACACTGCCACTATAAAGAGTTTTAACAAAATCATTCAATTACAAACTACCAAGGAGGATGAGTTTCTGATTGGTTGACAGGGTAAAATGATCGTGCACAAAAACAGAACTCTTAAAACAAAGTAATAGTCTAAATGTCAAAGATGCAAAGTAGGAAACAGTTCTCAATACATTTTCAGCATATACCCTCAGGATTACTTTAGGTCCTTATTCTAACAAGAATAATCAGTCATTCATGATGTAACCTCAGAGATCCTACTTTTGACTAGTAATGCAGTACACTTGAGAGATCTTGGAGAAATTTAATACCATTGATTGGATTTAAGTTGCAGAGAGAAGAGAACAATTATTGGGATGAGAAATAACCTCAAAGTCTGTCTTCCAGCCCACAACCAGAATTGAGCTTGAAAATATGAAAGAAACAGGAAATTTAACAGCACACCCCTATGAAATCACTAAATTTGGAGACTAGATTTGTGATTGTGAGAAAACCATCAATATTCAAAAAACAAAATTGAAGGTCCTCAGTTAAAAAAAAAAACACACCATGAATCACCACAAAGATTAATTTTCCAGCACTAGAGACTCAAACCTTTGCCAGACAGAACTAATTTATTCAGCAACAAAACAAATTGGTTGGAGAAAAGAGGGAATTCTTGAACTTAGGATCCACCCACCAAAAGGAAAACAACACACTTCAAATCTCAGGGACCCAGCAAGACAAATGGAAATTCCAGTCAGTTCTATAATTTTTGTGCCCTCAATTGAAAACAAAAAAAATCCCAGGAATTCACTTTGAAAAAAGAATGAAAAGACAGAACAAAAAAAGGGAACTTTACAATAATTCTGGAAGGATGAACAGAAAAGCAGTTGAGGTAACCAATATATGGCCCAAAGGGATGCTGTTAATGAAATAGCAAAGCAAAGGCAGATCAAGTTTTTAAATTTCAAGTACCAAATAAGCTGCACAAGGCAACATGCTATATATACAACACCTTGAGGCTCATATAAGAAAAGGATAGACATGAAGATGATTTTTTTTTTTTTTTTGAAAAGTGAAGAGAGAGAGAGAGAGAGAGAGAGAGAGAAGAAATGCTTCAATCCAATCTACCTAGATAAGAATAAACTGAAATTCTGCAGTGGAACCAAGCAAGGTTGGCTTGATAATTGAGCAGCTGGATGAACAGTATCTCGGCTTTTGATTATGGCCAAAGGGCAAGAAGTGATTTTTGAGAGAACTACCAACCAATGCTATGCAACCAGACAGAACTCATGAGACAGTGTCTTATTTTCTCAATTTTTTTTTCTGCTATTTATGCTGCTGGGAACTACAACTCGAAACAGTTACTCATCAATACTTATCTGTTTTTCATGGAATGTATGTCTAATAATATTTAATAATAATAATATAATAATGATAAAATATATGGGTGAAGAAAAAAGAGAGAGAGAGAGAGAATATTTCTGGGGTTGATTGGTCTGAACCATAAAATGACCTATGCATTCGTTGTGGTCACAAAACACACTGCCACTTGTTTTGGCACATTTCCACTGCCATACGTTCCACTTTGCAGAAACAATAATGATGGATTGAACAGCCACATTTGTTCTGGTACAACGTTTCAATATCATCATTAAATCTGATATTTTACTACTATTACACTAATTTTAGTTTGTTTGTTAAGGGCACGGTAAGGGTGATAAGGGCACTAGTGTTAAGATTTATATTAAGATGCATAATACCGTGTTGGATTTTTCATGACTTTTTTTTGTGCTGTTTTATATTTTCATATTAAATACCTTTCTTATTTAATTTTTAATTAATATCTTAAAAGTAATTGTTAGCAAGAATTTTCTTAACATATTTTGTTACATTTATGAGGAATTTAATGATTTTATTAAAGAGAGATAATAACTGTTGAAAATAAGAGTATGACAGAGTTGGCATAGTAATTGTGGTCAACCAGTTAATTCAGGCAAATTGATCCACTTTGCGAAACAGCATATATTATTTTAGCAATTGGTTGAAGAAAAATGTTATTTTAGCAATTCTCGTGAGACATTGTAAGAAAACAGCATATATTATTTCTACTTTTTACGAGAGTGATGTGTTATAAAGAAAGATAATCGACATATTCAAAATTTTTAATTAAATATTTTAATTATTTAAAATGAAATATTAGTTTATTTTTATATATGGAAGATGTATTTAATAAACATTTTTTGTTTCAATAAGAATTATAATATATTAGTTAATTGTTAACATTTGTAAAAAATATAAGTGTTTGGTAAAGAGAAAAAATGAAGTAAATAAAAATTAAGAGCCTGTTTGATTTATTTTTTTAAAATAAAAAAAACTGTTTTCAAAAGATTTTTCCTTTACTTATCAATCAGTTTTTCATTTAAAATCTACTGAATTTTAAAAAATATTATGAAAAAAGTGTTTTAAAAACTAGGATAAAAAACATTAAACAAATTTTCCTTTTTAGTTCTCAATAGCAGTAAATGGGTTAAGATTGTCTGTTGATTAAAATAGCAAGCACACTATGTTCTTAATGAGAAAGAAAAAGTTCAATAATATAAGTGGTGTTAGTAATTTATGTTGTTTTAATTAAGTGATTTAAAGTTTAAATTTTGATTGATTCTTAAATATGAAATAAATTATATTACGAAAAAAAATCATTTTATATGTATTTATGGAGTGATATTTTTAATGAAAAATGTAATTTGGTATTATAATCATATATTTTTTCTCCTTTCTCTTCAAAATGAAAAGATCAAAATAGCAATGAGCCACATTAATATACTTTCTTAGGATTTTTTTTCCTTTTGACATTTGTCCCAAACAAATGAACAAATTGTTTTTTGGATTTATTCTTTTGACGTTTGTCCCAAACAAATGATCAGTTTTTTAATATCTAATATTCCAACAAAAATCATGTTAAAAAAACTCAGGTTTACTTAAAATAAAATATATAAAATCATGTTCATTCAAGATTAATTCTATAATCGCGTATCCAAACACACATTTTTTAGTTTTAGGGAGCATTTACTACTATATAATCCAAACATTAAAGCATAAAATTAAGTGTTAAACATAAATAAGTGTTAAAGTATGATTGTCTTAACCAAGTAAGAGCCATGCATGATTATGTCTTTTTTGCTCAGCCACTTGTGTTATGAGGGAAGACACAAAGCAACGTTCATCACTATTCCCTGCTTCCCTTCAATAGCTTGTCCCATTCGTCTGGTAAAGGTTCCATATCCAAACCAAAATTCTATTGCATCTGTCACTGGATGCGTTTAACACTTTAACTTTAATGGGGTGGGGTCCACATTTCGTAGTAACTTAGTCAGTTTTAATTTGTTTCTTTCTTTCTATTGGTTGACACACCAATAAGTAGAAGAAGGGAAATTGAAATCTTCCTCCTTTGAATAACAAGGAATTAGCTCTTTATTCTGGAATAGTTTTTTATTGTTAGATTTTAAATTAGAATTTTAGATATTTTTTTATGGATTCATAATATTATGTGGGATTGAAGATTTGTTAAGATATGTGATAATTTTTTCTTTATTGGTAGAACCCAAATTGAGATCTTGGATAATTTTGATGGATATCACATGAATTTCGTTTTAAATATTTAAAATTTAATTAAATTAGTTAAGTAATTAATTTTAATTAATAAAGCATGAAAAAATATATGAATATTAATAAAACATATAATTAATTTTAACTTTTAATTTCATTTTATTTATTTTTTTCATTTTTTTATCCTGTCACATAAAAAAATCATTTTTTTAAACTTTGTGTAGATCTTCAGAGTTCTTGGAGAAGATCTGAATCTTCATGTAGAGATATACTTTTTCTCTTTAGTAATGAATATGGAAAAAGAGATATCTTCAAATAAAGATCTCTCCCTAAAATCTCCCAAAGTTACAATTTTCTCTTACTTCTAAGATCATCTTGATTTTTTCATTTTATATTCTACAGAACAGTTTTAAATTAGGGGAAGTCCTTTGTAAAGTCACGAAATATCATTAACCTTAACCAGAATTTATTGTAGAATTTAATATCATATGCGGATAAAAGGAATTATGATAATATAATCCAAATCTTAAGTAGTGTAAGCAAAAGACTCAATCACATATATTATATCGGATAAGTATATTCCATTATCCTAACCAAACGCCTATCCGGCCCTCTAAAAAACTAAAATGACCTTAATCAGAGACTAAGGGATTAAATTCTTAATCATGCTTAAAGGTAAATTATTTAAATGATAATTTTCTCAAGGTCCAAGGTCCAAGGCCAAAAAAAAATATGTATATAGAATTAAAAACCTTGTTCAATTTTTATTTCCTGTCTTATTTATTACTCAAAATCAAAATCAAAATCTTACTTAAATATCAAAATGTTTTTTTACATGTATCCTCCTTTGACCAAGTATCATACCAAACACTGGAATATATGTCAACTTCTGTTAAAAAAATTAATTAATAGAAAATTAATTAAAAATAAATTAACCAAAACAAGCACATGAAAAGAATAGCAATTGTGCAAGATCTGCCATCAAAGATAAATAAAATATAGTCAATTAAGTTCAAGATCTAACGTATCTTTACAAATTATTTAAAAAAGTTACATAAAAACAATAGGGGAAAAAACAATGGAGCCACCATTGGAGAATTTGGTTGGTGGCCCTACTCTTGTACTCTCACGAAAATGTATCAAATATTTACTTCAGAAAATTATTTTGAAGACACGAAAAAAATGCAAAATCAGAATGTGGAGTTGTCACAAAAAAAAAGTCGGATAAAATTTAAAATATCCTTTATATATATATATATATATATAATTAATGTAACCAAAATTATAAATTGAGGTGCATTTACCTCTAACTCGAAGGAATAAAATTTACAAGATGAACCGTGATTACCTGAGCTTTGACAGTAAATATTATTGGTACTAACTTTTAATGTAAATTGATATTTTATTTTGATAATTAATATTTTCATCTCATTAAATAAAACAAAAAACTATTATTAAAATGAAATATTGATTTTGATTAAAGATTAATACTTAGAATATGTATTTAAAGCATCTTTACTTTTATTCATCTTATATAAAGCCTACATGACTACATCCCATTTTATTTTCCGCCCCCTTAAAAAATGCAACATTCCACCCCCCGTGATATGAAGTAAAGTTTAATCTAGCTATTAATAATGAAAATTATTAATTATTTCATTTGATATACACATTTTATTAAATTATATATTTTATTTTTAAATTGCTTCTAAAATTTTATTTTTTTAACTTACATTAACTTTCTACCATTTTTATATTATTATTTTTTTATTTTGTCATTTTTTATTAACTATATTTAACTTCTATTTTTTATTATTTAAAAAATTTAGAGAGTAATGAAATGTCTCTTTTCTCTTAGTAATACAAGTAACATTAATTAGTTGAATATTTATAGAGAAGAATTAAAAATAATTTATGACAGGTACTATGCAAAGTTTATTAATGCAAGTAATATTTAGTTGAATAGTTTAATTAAAATATACTAATTAAAAATATAAAGATATCTTATACTGTTTTGATCATAAATTATTGTATATAGTAAGTTTTTCAAAAGTTGACTACTTCAAAAATTATTTTTCATTAGCTACTATTCAACAGAAATTTTTACGACAATCTATTTCACGTGCAAAATAATTTGTAATATAATACAACAAAATATATTTTATGAATAAGAAAAAAAACACTGACTATTGAATCCATGCAACCATTACGTCAAGAATATTTTGCTGAAACTCGATTGCTCATTGCCACGTTCTCAACCCTTTGATTATATTAAAAATAATATAAACTTCGAGATCTGTTTTCATGATTTGAATGTGTACGTATTGCATGTTAGGGTTGAATTTGATTAATAACTCAAATACTACATGCAGTTTCTAAAATTCTGAAAGCTAAATATTTTTAAAATGTTGATTTTTGGATGTCAAATTAGGGCATAAATGAAGTTGGACTTTGTCCAGAGATTATGAGACCTAAGATCAAATTTATTTTAAATTTTAATTTAATACACTTTGTTAAATTTTCTTAAAAATAAATTGTTATTTCATATTTTAAATATTATTCAAATTTCAAATTTACTCTCAATTAAAGATTTAAATTAATCTATGTATACAAAATATCAACATGAAATGAAATTCTAGCTAAATGTGTGATCTTATAATTAATATTTTTTGTCAAAATATTTTTTTTTTTATAAATCAACCATAGACTCATTCATTAAATTTAAATTTTGTACTAATTTCAATAGATTTATTTTAGGTAAAGGAGAGGTTGAATTTAAAATAGATCTAGATATAAAATAATTTTCTTTAACTTTTTGAAATAAAATAAAAAATTGACTTAAATGATTTGCAATAACCATTACATTCATAACTTAAGATTATATAGTCTTATTAATTTTTTTTATAAATAATAGATCATATCTTAACAAAAATTATCACTTAATAATTTAAATTGACAAAACAAAAATATTAAAAATGAAAACCTTGGGGGCAAATGCCTCATCCGCCTTATGGTCTCCACAATCTTGAAAACAAGCTATACACAACATAGTATTTTTGCTTCACTAAGTATTGGTCAAGGATGGAATTGGGTGGAGAATTGGTAAAGGTAGCTCCATAAACTTTTGGATCCAACTTTGGGTGCAAGCATCAACAAGCCCATATATCATTTCATCTACCCCGTTCAGCCTTGAGGATCTCAAAGTCAGTTCACTCATCAACCACCAACAACGATGTTGGCGTCAAGATGTACTACAAAAAAATTTCAATGACAACCAAAGAAATGTTGCAGCTCTTCCCTTGACAAACAGTGAAGTCGATGGTAAAATCATATGGAGATTAATTGCAAATGGTGAGTACAATGTCAAATAAGCTTACCACAAATGACCACTTAAAGGTAGCTGAAATTGGAATCTCATTTGAAAATTACAAGTTCCACCCAAAGTAAAACATTTCTTATGGCATGTTCTTAGAACCTGTCTTCCTACTCGTGGTAGGCTCCAGGCCAAGGGAGTCATGTGTTCTTCTACTTGTTGTTACTGTAATGACAATTTCAAGAATGATTTCTATATTTTTTTTCGGTTGTGAGCATGTCCATTACAAGTGGGAAGTTGCTAGACTTTGGAGTTTAATTGAGCCAAAAAACTCTACAGGTTGAGTCCGCTAGCAAGCTAATCTTCAAGCTCTTGGAAACTAGCAATTCCAATCTCCAGTCAAGAATTGCTATGGTTCTATGGTGTATTTGGAGAAGACGAAACGAAAAACTATGGAATGAGTTAAACACTACTCCAAACATATCAATCTCTCTCACTATATATGCAATTCCTCCACGAATGGAGCCATGCTCGAAAGACCTCTCAACCATTGAGAACAATCTCTATCACTATGCAATTCTTCCACGAATGGAGCCACAATTCAGATAACTGATACACACTCGCGATGGACAAAATCACAAAAGGACTACCTAAAGATCAATGTAGATGCAATACTCTCACTGATGAGAACAAATTTGGTATTGGTCTTTGTCTACATAGTGAGGAACAAACATTTTTTAAGGCAAAAACTATGCAAGATTCAGGAAGATCAGAAGCAAAGGAAGCAGAAGCATAGGCCTTTCTCCATGCTATAAAATGGGCACAAGAGTTAAACATCTCAAAGATTGTTTTTTAGACTGATTGTAAGCACTGGTTGATAATTTGCAGGCAAATTAATCAACATGATTCTTCTGAATACCACATGATACTTCTTGAATGTAAAACAAGGATTATAGTTATTCCAAACTCAATGGTGAGTCTTGCTAGGAGACAAGCAAAGCAAGTAACTCATTCCGTTGTAAGGGCTTCTTGGTTTAATACTCATATTCATGAGTATCATTGTATTCTAAATTGTATCTTGTATTTGATTCATAATGAAATAAAATAGTCTTGCTTTTCTTTATAAAAAAAATAGAGATCCACCTCGGATAGGTCTCTTAAAAATGGGGTTGAAATACTAAACGAACGGGGCAATTTTTTGATAGATTAGGATGATATGTATTTTTTCTTTAATTTCTAAAAAAGAATTGGATGTGATTAAATTGTCTTATTTTAATGATTTATTTATGAGAGTATAAAATGTGTTGTTGGAAATAAGAAGAGATATATTTTTTTTTAAAGAACAATGACACATTTTTAAAAACGAGGATCCGATTTTTTTAAGAACTTATATCGAACACTTCTATATTTACATGAAATAAAAATATATTAAAAGTTAATCCTTTCTATCTATAATAATGTTATTATATTTTTAATAAAATAATCTTATTGTATTAAATAAAAATATAAATACATGATTAAAGTGGACTCAAATATTACAACCCCTAATCAATAAATTAATAGTTTATTTTCTAAGATGATGAAAGATAAAATATGTAATTCATATTTCAGTCATCGTTAAGAAAATTAATAGTTAATATTTTAATATATTTATGATTTATTACATACATAAATTAAAATCAGCCATTTTTTTGTTCAACAAACAAAATTACTTTCTTTCAATTTAGAAAAAGCCGAATCCTAATGCTTTATAATTAGACTTTAGAGCCATGAGCAATACAATTTGGCAGCCAGGCTCCAATAGAAGTTAGAAGTTAGAACCAGTCAAAATAAAAAACAAAGTTTGTTCACGTCTCTAGAAATTCTAAATTTTCCATTCGTGTGGGAGAATGATTGTTCTCGAACACATGGAATTATATTTTGTTAGATTATTACGTGTATTTTCTATTCGAGCCCAATAAAATTATTATAGATGATGAAGTTTTTTTAAAAATATTTAATACATGCAGCTGCATATTTAATATGAGTATTACAATTTTTTTTTTCAAAAAAAGAGGGATTATTAAGCTAATATAACTCAGTCAAATATATAATTCGATCATATGCTCAATGATAAGACATAAATTAAATTATATCATCATACATATTATTAGATTCGATTTAAAATAATATTCTACTTACTTCAGTTGTTGAAAGTTCTATTCTCAAATCAAACGTACTTTAAAGTTTATCTCTTCTCCATTTTTCTTATTATTTTATAAAAATATTTTAATATTTTAAAAATGTAAAATACATTCAATATTTGTTATAAATATAAAAATTAAAATCCGAGGTAAAATAATTTAAAATTAATTTTTTAAATTTATTGTATCTTGTTGAAAAATTGGTGATTGAAACCTAACTTGCAATTTTCACATCGTTCCCCACTTACACTCATATTAAATTGACCTATTCGGTGACTGAGACTTGTATTTTTTTTTGGTAATGACTGAGACTTGTATGGACGAACGACAATGCTAAATTGCTAACACTAATACATTAAATAAGAGTCTCATGCATTATTGTTCTTTTGCAAATGCACGATATTATTGATATTCAGCAAATGAGGTCATTTAAAATTGAATGATTTTGTATCTTTTTTTGTACAATAATTGGTATGTTTTAAAAAGCCGTGACACTATTTTTTTTTTTTTTATAAAAATAATGGGCATTAGAGAATTCGTTAAGAATACGTAACATTATTGATTTGTCTAAATCAAAACACAATAAAGTTCTCTAAAAAAATCAAAATACAATATTTTTTCAACAATTAAATGAGTTCATTTAGCAACAGTTATTTTATTTTTTTTACCGAATAGTAACAGTTATTACTATATTGTGCATTATAAGTTTACCTTTTTAAATATTATTACGATTAGGAAGTTTTTCAATAATTGTTTTTTCTCCCCTTAATAAGTTTTCATTTACAATTACTAATTTTTTGGATCACGGTTAAGGTTCAATTTACATAATGATCTACTTTGGTATATGTTAGATTAATTCAAATTGTAAGAGTCGAAGTTAAGATCAAGTATAGGCCTTCTAATATATTCGTGAATCATAAATTACACATCAGTATTGAAGCAAAGTTATAATGTTGCTACCCCAAGAAAGAGTATTATTGCTCACATGAAGTCTTGGGCTTTATGCCATAGAATCTAGACCATTTCAAATTCTTATAAATAATCCAATGTCATTGTGACATATAAGTATTTATTATTTTATTACATAGAGTTATTCGATCTGGTATAATATTGAATAACTTAAGTATGCATTAAAGTATATTTTGCAATTAATTCATTCACTTACATGATATCTTAACTATACTTGAGAGCTTACCACCAAAGATTCTTTAACTTCGGTCTACGTAGAATCGACTTTAGTCAATACTCACCAAAGTTTAGTCATAATTAGAATGTGTTTGAAAATCAGTTAGGAATTTCGTTTTACGTACGCTAAGCAATTTTTCACTTTCCTAGACACTAAATGTGACGGGAGAAAATTGTTACTTCCTTAAATGGGATGTAACGTTTCTCAAATACAGGCTTTAGTTGTCTATCTTGAACACATTAATATATCATAGTAAATTTTTATATATCATAGTTAACACAAGATGATACACAACTCACTGTGACCTCACTTGGGATAGGCATACTAAAGTTGTAAATTTTCCAGTTCAACTCGTTTGCAAAACTCAATAACCTTCACATGTATTACACTCATCTCGTGGAGTTATGGCTGAGAATGAGATCACAATAGTCAATCCCTCCCAAAGACAAGATAATACAACAACTACAATAATAGATTGTCAAATTGACGCAACATCCAAAACCAGTTTAACCACTAGCTGTTAACGAGTTACAACTATAACTTAGTCACATATCATCAAAATCAACTATATACGTAATTAATTGATTGATGAATAGTATGCAAAATGAGTGTTTACATGCTATTTATAGAGTTTGTTAGAAGTATACTAGTTTATATAATAGTTACAAATTAATTTACTAACTAACTAACCAATTTCAACTAACAAAACTAAATATCCATGGCCACTAACAAGTACGAACAACAAAAAAACATTATACAGTAAATCTCGTGAGGCTATATATATAGTTCGCAATGCTGCAAGCCTGCAACAATCAAGTACAATAATATTGCATTTGATTTGATTCTTAGATACAACCTGTACAACATTGCCTCTTTATCAAACACGTGTACAAACGACACTTACTCAACATCACCTATATTAAAACTACACTAATTGAGATCTGTACCCAACATAACTACTAACAAAATGTCACTATATATCCTGAAAGTGTCTAAAACTAATGAGGTAACAGAACACATAATTAATGCATGGTAGATTTTTGTTAGAAGTTATAATCAGAACTCAGAAGTCTGTAAATTGTTTTGAATTTTTTGAACTAAATCTTTAAACTAAAAAAAATATATATTTGAGTTTTTTATCTTTTAAATTTTTTGTTGTCAAATTTTTACGTTTACGGAGGTTTCAATTCTATATAAAATAATTATAGAAATCCAATCACAAAACTTATAGAAGATCAAGAATCTAATTATATATATTTTTAATTTAAAAACCTAATTAAAAATGTAAAAATATAAATTTAAGGACATAATGATAAATTAAACCTATTGAAAAAGAACAAAATTAGCCCTTCTCTGAGCTGCAAAGTGCAAACCTGTGAAAAGAAAAGAAAAACCCAAATAAATGCATGTCTAACAATCATCTGGATCTAACAACCAATCTATTTTACACGATGTCCTTTTTATTTTAAATATTTTCGCCGCTGGTTTCCACATCAACAAAAAATAATGAGGATGCAAAAGAAGAATACTTGTACGTGTTGAGCTACCAGTCATGTCAAATCATAGGCTGAAAAAACACCACGGTGGCATATCCAAAAGGAAAGACAAATCCCTGTTCTTATATTAATTTTGAAATCATATAATATATGGTCTATGGTTTTATGGTCCACTTAAATCGGCTCACACACGACAGCTACACAGATGGTTGGGTCCCAGACACGTGAAGTGAAAATAATGGCCATGTTCCTATCACCTCCTTAATTAACAAAAATTCAGAAAAAGAGCAAAGCCTAAACAGTGGACCATGGTTTACAAAATTGTTCAGATTGCTTATTATAGAACAACTTCATGTCTTACAAAAATTATCAAAACCTCTTAGGTTTAGGGTTTAAATATTTTGTCTTACGTACACATAAGATATCATTATTATCATTTGTAAACATAATATAAGAACAAATTTAGCGTAAATTTCACTGTTTCAGGAATTTTAGATTATGTTTCAAAAGAATTTGTGATCCATGCTTTGATAGAGACTATCCTCTTCTAGATATATCATGCAGACCTAAACAAATAGATCAGATCTAACTAATTCTTCGTACACCTAGAGCCAGCACAATGTTGTTGCAGTTTGGGTGTAAATAATTAAAGTGGAAGAAAATAAGAAAAAATACTAAATTTAAGGGAAGAAATATAAAGGAGGAAAGTTATTTATTCAGAAAAAAAGGAGGAAATTTATTTTGATAGGATTCACCACAGAATAATTTTCTTTTAAATTGGAATGAAATGAGAGAGGAATAGTCACTAAAAGAATTTTGGGGATTAGTGGAGAACTTAGCGAGGGAAATATTCTTTCGTTAATCCGTCACAAATTAGCAACTATTTGCAAGAAACATCACAAATCCCTCGCTATTTTCTGATGGAAATATTTATGAAAACTTCTCTCGCTATTTTGCAAAGAATTAGCGAAGCGATTAAATTTAATTCCCTCACAATTTGTTCCTGAAAGAGGTAAACAATATCAGTAAGGGAATTATTCCCTCGCAAATCCCTCACAAAGTTTTATAAAATTTAAAAAATAAGAATTTGAATTTAGTGGGAGGGAATTATTCCTTCACAAATGCCTTGCAACTTTGCGAGAGAATTAGACTAGTCTTTCTCTTTTTCATTAATTCATTAATGATGCTAAGAAAGTGTCTACAGACTTGAAACTTAACCTTTAATTTTTGAAAAATCATATTTATTATTTATTTAAATAGGTTCAACTCTTTTTGTTTTGCTCTTTTGAAATTAAATATACAATTTAAAATCAATTTATTTTGCTTAATTTTATTATAACTTAATTATTGTTTTCTCTCAAACAAATATGTTTTTAAAAATTTATTTATCATTTTAATATTTAGTAGATATATTAACGTAAAAATAAAAATGAATAAAATAATATTTTACCTTTACTAAAGATATATTAATTGAACTAGTTAGTTAGATGTTTAATTAGTTCGTTAGTTAATTAGTTATATATTTGTTAGCTTGTTATACTTTCATTTGTACATATTTCAATTTAAGCATGGCAAGTAAACTAATATACGCAGCCCATAGCTATCCACCTGAACATTCTTGATTTTGATTAGAATAGTTTCTTTCACCGAGTACAAATATGATTATGGATATTTTTTCATATATATTTTTAAATGGAAATGAGTATCTAACGACCGGAATCCTTACCCATATTTGCCCGTTATAATTTTTTTCAATATTTTTGTTATATCATATATATATATATATATATATATAATTTTATTGATATAATTTCATTTTTCAAAAATAAATAAATTAGTTTAATAGGTAAATAATCTAAATTATAATAGTAATTCAACAACATACTTAAAATTATACATTCAACTGAAAATATAATTTAATTGTTATTTATTAAATTAAAATATAATTAATAACTTAACATAATTTATTTAAAGACATATAAGTAAATGAAAATTGTAAAAATAGTCTAACAAGTTATTCATGGGTGTTCCTGAATATGATAAAATTAGTTGGAAATAAAGATGAACATTAAAATTTTAAATTCATCTCTTTTATATCTAAATTCCAACCTGTTTCATATTTGGTGGTGATAAAAATGGATAGGGTCAAACTCATGCTTAAAATTATATCATTAAAATAAAATATGATAAAGATAATGTGGAGGCTAATTAATAAGAGATAAAAAAAAAGTGAAAATAGGTTGCCGGCTGTAGATGTTTAAGTGATACTATGTTATGATTCAATTGGTCCGTACGCTGGTTGATTTACATATCAATTAAGTTCAGGAAAAAATAACTGTCATTCATAATGATGAATGGGTGCATAATTGCGTATTTAACTATCTATAAGGATAGAAAAAACAGTTAAGCCAATCATTCTTATTTTTTAAATAGCAGCTGACATAGTTGCGAATTTTGTATCCTTTACAGAACACGATGTTTTTTGTGATAGAGCGAGGGAATCACACTAAAATGAGAATGATCTTAAGATGGTGTTTGCAGGCAGAAGTCAATTATCTAGGCCAGCTTCACCATGAAAATATGGTGAAACTTATTGGTTACTGCACAGATGGTAAAAATAGGCTTCTACTTTATGAGTTTATGCAGAAAGGAAGTTTGGAAAATCATTTATTCAGAAGTAGTACATTCACTCTTCAACAATGAACATATTATGATACACTGAGTAAAGCAGTACTAATTGTTATCATCAGGCTTAATAGGTTTCTTTAAAGCTTGAAACTTGATCTTTTCACTTAAACAAACTTTTTATAAAGTCTAACTGTCTAAGACTAGCCTTTTAATATACAGGATATGTTTGTCACATGCCCCGAACCATAATTTCTTTTTTATTCACAATACCTCAAATTTTGTTTTCGATTACTGCAGAAGGTGTTCAACCTATTCCCTGGATTACAAGGATCAACATTGCAGTTGCTGTTGCAAGAGGATTTACATTTTTACATACCCTTGATGCAAATGTTATATATCGTGATTTAAAAAGCTTCCAACATCCTACTTGATTCGGTATGTGACACTGAAAGTTTGGCTTGTGAGTTTGTGAAGAAAACCACACCTGCTGTTTTGCATGCAAGTCTCCATTCTGAAAGAGTAGCACTATTATTTATGCAGGATTTCAATGAAAAGCTTTCGGATTTTGGCTTGGCAAGAGATGGTCCTACTGGAGATAACACTCATGTTTCAACCAGAGTTATTGGTACTCATGGTTATGCTGCACCAGAGTATGTAGCTACAGGTAGATTTGCCTTTCCGTTTTTCTTTATCTATATCTATATCAAAGTGTTAGTTTCTTAGCTTTTGGATGTTGAGGTAGATACCCGAAAGCAAAAACAAAAGCAAAGAGTAACTGAGACAAAGGTGGACGCAAATGCCATGATGCTGTGTTATACAAATTATGGACACTTGTGACTTTTTTTAATTCTAAAAATTCATTTGGACACCAGTTTGAATGCATACTAGTTCACTGCACTAATGTGTTAGTCCTTGGTATAAGAGACCTACTGTGTGTTTGGGAAGCAGTTGAACACTTTGAATTCAAGGCCAACTGACTTTCACATGAAAGCTAGTACAACTTAGTTGCTTTGAAATTTTTGCACTGGACCACGCAATTTCTCAGTTCAACGTGGTTTCAATGCTAATCCAAACACAACCTAGCCTAGGTAACTTGTCTGTCACTTCTTCTTAGAGGATCACAGCTAAAAATGAAGCAATCAAATTGGCCAATATGGTGAATGTTTGGACTTTGGAGAATGATACTCTTTATTTGAACGTACTTTTAAAGGGGATCCAAACAGCTTATATATGTTATTATATATAATAAAAGACAGAAAGCAAATCGGTTTATTTCTGCAAAACTCTAGAGTCCTTTACACATAACAGACAAAAAACTAAATAGTGTTCCATTTGCTGTGATGTTATGTCCATGATTTGTAAAGTTGATGAGCATATCTATTTTCCTATTTATAATAAGTTGCTTTTTGAATAAACAAACAGGTCATTTGACCCCAAGGAGTGATGTATACAGCTTTGGAGTTGTGTTGTTAGAGTTACTAACAGGAAGGCATGTAGTTGAAGACGATAGACCTGGATTTTCAGAAGAAACACTGGTGGATTGGGCAAGGCCATTCTTGAGTGATAGCAGAATAATTTTGAGAATCATGGATTTTAGGTTGGGTGGTCAATACTCCAAGAAAGGAGCACTCGTGCTACAATGTTTAAATACTGATCCCAAATATAGACCAACTATGGTAACTGTTCTTGCAGAATTAGAAGCACTACATTCCTCAAATTCATTCCCAAGGACCCCAAAATCTGGAACTGAGAATCATACAACAAAGCATTCTAGTCATTCCCACAAGTCAGCTACAAGTAGTAACAAACTATGAACTGTCTTTCTCTATGTTGACTAATGCTTCTGCATCACAACAAGTGCTTTGTTCTTTCAATTTTGCTGCTAAGTGAATAATTTTCATCTTGGGCAAAGCATAATATTTCATTATTGGAAAGCATTACAATGCTTAAACAGCTGGATGCTTATGATATATCATATGAGTTGTATCAAATGTGAAACGGTATAGTTTCATTTTTCGAGGAGTTGAAAAGGGTATGTAGTTAGAAAAAACAAAACTTGTAACTTTGGAACCGTTGTATTCATTAAATTTATTTATGTAGCATCACATAATATTTCTTTCTTTTTACTTATCATCTCTCCGAAATGAGTTGTAAATTGTTCTAAATGTTTTAAATTTACTTAGGCATTTCATTAAACAATGCTTGGTTGCCGTAAAAAAGACAAACCTTAGAGAAACTTCACTTATGAAATTATGATATCTCTATTTAAAACGAATACATTAGTAAACTCAAACATTAGTTCCTTTCTTTTGATTTTTTTTTACCCTCCTTTTTTCTTAATCTTTAGGAATGAATCTTACTATGTTTCCTTGGAAGAAAGACAAAAACAAGTATAAATAAAATCTTTTGTAATTTCTGTAGGATCCATTATATTTTCCTATGGCAATGAACCCTCTTACGTTCCTTCTATCATCACTTGCTTAACATCCAAAAGAAAAAGTAAATAGAAAGAAAAACACTCATGATCACAATACATCGCTATGGAGGTAAGAACGTTTAGAAGCATGTAGGAAAATATCACAATTTAGGAAGCAAAATTGGCTCGGGGCTTAATCAAGGCTGTGAAAGCTTGTTGAATATTTTCGGCCATCACATCATAATGGGAACAATTAAGTTACGAAGCAGAATGTATATTATGTTACTATGTTAGCAACCAGAATATAAATGGTAAAACTAAGGTAACTATATCAGAGGTATAAACCTCTGTTACAACTTACAATGCTGCAATCTAAGAAAATAAAAAAAAAATAAAAATAAAAAACTAGGGTAATGGTTGGAGACTTGCTCCTTACAAGATGAAAAATAGGAAAACAAATACCAGAAGTTAGAGAACTATAGCTTCTTTACTCGACCTTACCAATTTCCTCATACCTCCTATTCGTTTACCACACCCATCATATAATCCTCTCTCTCTCCTCCCCCCCTGCCACCTGTCATTTTCTCTCTCCTTCAACCACATCCATAGGTAACACTCCTCCCCACTTCTGCCTTTTGTGCAATTTGCTTATTTATTCTTCCATATCTCATACTCATTTCATTAATTTCACTTCCCTACCACTTACCATAATCATACATACAGTGCCTATCATATTATAGTGTAAAACTACAAAAAAAAACTCCGTATTCCATTATCCATAGGCTCCACGCTATGCGCAGGGAAGGAGAAATAATATTATACGCAGTCTTATCCTTGTATATGTAAATAAACTGTTTCCAGATTCGAACCTAGGAAACAGTAAAACTTCATAGGATCTTTCTGTCCGGATGACTCATGACCAACAAGTCACCAAGGCACAACTATAGTGTAAAACTAAAGAAAACAAAATTTTGTACATGGCAGTATCCCGGAAAGAATATCAGTAAGCAACAGCTTGTTACACATTTTGAAGAATGCTGCTAACATTCATACATACTGCACAGGAATCAATGTCAATGTATATAGTGAAAAGAAAAACTACAAAATTGGAGGTTCACTCTTCTTTTGTGGTGCCCCTGTGATAAGGAGCACCAAACATTACCTAGGTGCATGCATTTGCATCACAAAGGTTTCCAAGCACTTCAAGTAATGAGAATAAAAATCTCAGTAGCATACAAACTCATAGAGGTCATATCTCGTATCTTCTCAGTAACTTGATCCATAAATAGGTTGATCCTTCTCAAATTTATCAGGGTATATTTACTGCTGCCAACCATACTGTTGTTGATTGCGGTTTCCCCCCATCATGTTCGAGCCACGACCAGCTGCTGAGCCCCCATATGGACCACCTTGTTGGGGATAATTTGGAGCTCCAACATAGCCGCTGGCACCACCGCCACGAGGACCACCACCAGGCATACTATTGGACCCATAAGGCACCCCCCTCCCTTGAGGAGGATAAGGTCCACTGCCATAACCAGAACCACCTTGACCTGCTCGATTTGGGTGACTGTATCCTCCACCTGGGTTCCCATTGGGAGGATATCTTCCTGGCCCACCAGATGGACCTCGGGGCTTCCCATAATGATGAGTAGGTCCTGCAGCAACTTGGGGTTGAGAGCCATGAATTGGTTGGTTTGGTCCTGACCGCATTTGGGCATGTTGCCCAGGCTGCTGAATGGGGGGAAGACGAGTGTGCGGCTGTGGGTGCTGCGTTTTCTGACGCTTAGCCATTTCTTCATTTTGCCGTTGTTGTTGGCGCTTTTTCTTTGTTTGAAACTCATGTGATGACTCGTACTTGGGTAAACTAAGCCATACAGAAGAGTACGACGTTGAAAAGTATTGACCAGTAATTAGTAGAGTAGAAACAATAAAGTAAAAAGGAAAGAAATGAATGAGACAGACATTTAATCTATGAAGCACAGACATAGACACGGACACCATGACACCTGTAATGTCCAATTATGTATATAATATTCAAATATAACATTTTCCTATTATAATGAGTAAAAAAATACACTTGGAAACAGACATCATTCACAATTTGGGCTCAATGTTCCCTTAAGTTAAAAGGGATCTAATCCATCCATCCATCTAAAAAGCAAAAAGAGACAGTGATGACTTATATGGCATTTTGCTGTCAATCTATCACCCATACAGCACAAGTTCTAGAATTATCTTGACACTATATGGCACACATACAGCAAATATCAAATAGAGATACTGTTGTCTCATTATTAATATGACACACACACGCACATAACAACAAGCAAATTAATATCATACACCACTGGTTTCCATATGTGAAATAAAAACAGAGTTAGCGCCTCCTTTTGAAAGCAAAGAAGGTATGCAAGTCGAGAATGATAAATGAAGAGGGTTTCTGTCTTTCTAGTTTCTAAATTTGAAATTTGTCTTTTAAAAATTCCAAAATAATTTTTAATACACTGAAGACGTGTCCCTTTGTGGTTGAAGCTGTGTCAAAGTGGTGTCTTTAAGTGTCGGAGCCACAAAAACAAAAATAATTTTAATCCGACACCGGAGTCGAGTGTCAGAGATGTGTCGTATGGGTGTCGTACGAGTGTCAGTGTGGGACACGTGTCAGTGTCGAACACCCCAATGATGAGCAGTGTCCATGCTTCATAGCATTTAATCCTATTAAGATCACATAATTTCAAAGTAACATTCTCAAAATAAATAACTTAATGTACATGGAAGGTCTTACCTCTTGGGATCACATGGTAATGGATCTGTCCAGAAATACTCAGCATCAAGTGCATCTTTCGCAGTAATTCTCTGTAGAAATCAAATTGACAAACAAATATTAAGATGCAGATCATGAACAAAATTAATTATCACAAAATCATGCAGCCAAGTGGCAACTAATATTTTATTTTTGCTTACATTTATAAACTTATAATTATCTTTGTTACAATAAATTTTCAGAATACACCAAGAACAACACAAAACTTCATATTTATAAATGACAGCACAAAGATAATTAATTTACAACAATCGTCTCAACTAGCACTATGCCATCAATGTTTCTTTTCCACCACTTGTATCACCTTACATAAGTTTCTCACAAAGTAAAACAGATGTATAACATTTTTATCTTAAGCTTACTGAGATTTTTGTCAACATATGATATAATTAATAACAAAACAACGATTGTAGATACAGTTAACCATGTAAAGTTAAAACAGATTGAATGATGAAAGATAAAACTGGAAATATTTGAAGCACTTAAAATAGCAATGCAATATCATTTAACAATTAACAAATCAGACTTATAAGTGAAGAAATGATACCTGAGAAGGATCAAGTGTCAACATCTTCTCCAACAATTCCAGAGCATGATGATCAAAGCTATAAGTCATGCGGAAAAAGCTATTAGATATTAAAAAATCCTCGAAAATGGAGTACATGCTAACTATTTTGGTGGATAAAAAATCCTATATGCTTTCTGATACTCTTGCTTTGGTACTTACTGCCTGAAGACTTCCCTCAAACGTCTTTTCATCGGCCTTGTTGGCATAAATTTATTATAATAAGGTATCTTGGAAACCCCAGGCCAATTGACTTCATTTGGTGCTCCACACAGCTCATATATTTTGTTTAATTGTTCTGGCTACAATAATTACAAACAAAACCTGTATTACATTTAAGCTGTACGAAAAATTATCAGAAGGATATACAGTAATGTCATGTATATTAAAAGAAAGATCTGGAGAGAACGTAATGACTAAATAACTGAAAAGTATTGAGCAGTTTAGATCCGGTAATGTACCCAAACAACATCATTAACATTCCATCTTTTCTTGATGATTAAATATAAAAAAATTGTCCCCACACCTAACACTGTTTTTCATGTTAGTTTCTGCCTGGAAACCTCTACATTTTGGTTCCTACATTTACAAATGAAACCCTACTGTTTAATCAGTATCAAATTTGGAACCTTTACTAGATGCTGTTCTTTGTTTTAGTTCTTGTAACAAAAAAAAAAAAAAAAAAACACTTTGTCTTGGTCACTGTATGAGAAAAAAAACTATATTTTGATCTCCACACCTGACACCATTTTTTGTTTTGGTCCCTACTCCCTACATAAAAAATCTCTAACTTTAGCAATTGACAGAGACCAATTTGTAAATATTTTTTCATGTATAGATTGTGGACCAAAATGTACAGTTCTTACAGGGATTACAATGAAAAACACTGTCACACATGAGGACTAAATTTTTAATTTAACCTAAAGTTAACTTTCCATAAACTGCATATATTCAAAATTCAAAATACATAAATATCATTGACCTCCTGATTGAAATGACATTTTCTAAGTTAAACAATTAATTAGCTTGTTACCTGAAGACAGCAATCAATGTAAAGCCATTTAAATGAAAACAGAAAGGTTATTTTCTGCTCATGGCAACTTGGCTCAGATATGTTTACAATGTGCAGTAAAAGAAATATGGCAGCAAGTGTCAAGAGATTGAATAAGAAGAGTTGGAATGTAGAGAATCTCTTCTTGCAGCAATTTATGCATTAACTTATTGATGATAATATACAAGATAAAACCATATCTAGCCCATAATTAATATCACATCAATCACTCATCAATCTATATCTAATTTCTCTCAACTATCATACATAGAACATCACTAACCTCATCTTTTCCAGGAAAGATAGGCTTCCCTTGAAGAAGCTCGGCAAAAATGCACCCAACAGACCACATATCCACAGCTGGCCCATACTTTGTTGTCCCTAGCAGCAACTCAGGTGGTCTAAATATATAAAAAGAAATCAATACATGCATTGGCCAATCTCATAAATCATGATAAAAAATGACACCAATTACCTGTACCATAACGTAATGACACGATTTGTAAGATTTGCATTTTGGTCATTAGAAAATGATCGTGCCAGTCCAAAATCTGCAAGCTTAAGATTTCCTTCATTGTCTATAAGAAGATTTGAGCCTGCAACAGAACAAAATACATCAAATATGAATATTAGATTTAACATTATGATGTAAGAACATAATCTTTTCAATACACAGACCTTTGATATCTCGATGAAGTACTTGATTTACATGACAATAGTGAAGCCCCGTTAAAAGCTGTCTCATGTAACACTTAGGAAGGGAAACACAACTCAGACAACAATAAAATGAATAACTATTATATATCAAATAATACTTGGTATTAACAGTAATACCTTAATTTGGGGAACTGTGAATCTCATCCCAGGTCGGTCAGCAAGACCAGTTAAATCATGGTCCATGTATTCAAAGACCATATAGATGCCACCTTTATATTTGTTACCATCTGCAACCCCCAAAACAAGAATGAAAAGCAGATGAACTAAGTTTAGTATGCAAACCCCAAAGGAAATTGAAGGAGTCACGGAAATTCACAACACTAGAACTATAAACCATATTATGTGCTACTGTCCAGCAATTGGCTAATTAAACGAGAATAAATTACTTGCCTGGCTTCCCCTGTTCATCTTTCTCAGGACCTGAAAGAAATAACAGAATTTGATATATAGAACAAACTTTTAAATCCTAAATCATTTAGATCTTGAAAAAGGGCACCTTGAGAAGTCACAATTTCTTTCAACTTGATCACATTTTCATGGTGTAGTTTCTTTAGAATTTTGATTTCTCGTATAGCAGTTATAGGAAACTGCAATGGCAAAATTTACAATACAGTTCAGAGGAGATATTGTAGCAACAGATCGTAACTGTAACTTCCGATTTAGATTCACTGAGTAGCATACAATGAAAAAAGTTTTCAAAGCAGAGGAGAGTCACGAGACTAATTAGGAAAGCATACAATTGAAGCAAAACACAAATAAAATATATTATGCATTCATAATGTAATAAATAATGAAATATTCAAATCCAATATATACCCCCTCTCTCTCATTGTCCATTCGTATTTTCTTCAGAGCAACAATTTCACCAGTTTTGATCTCTTTAGCCATGTAAACCTGACTGCAAGCATAAATATATGAAGGTATAGATCAGCTCACTTGAGAAAGTATCAGCAATGAAACGAGATTTTTTTTTCTCTGACTGTAAATTCAAAACAAGAGCTTAAGGAACATAAAGGGTTACAAAAATTGCATTGCTATGAACATTTTAAAGGTGTGATGGAGTTGGGAACTATGTCCAAAGAAGAAACCAATGTGGCAAAAAGTACTTCAGAAACAGACAAGAGGACAAGACACCAAATTGCAGAAGATAAGCAGCCAAATAAACCATAAAGAACCAATCAAGGTTTTAAAAACAGCTCGTAACTGCCATTGAAGCTACAATGCCAAGGTTTTAGGGGTCTCTGCAACCACATCACAACCACAATTGCAGCTACATCAGCCACATTTGTCTATAATTTCCCATGATATCAAGGATTGCCATTGAAACCATAACCATGACCGCAATTTAAAACCTTGGAACCAATAAATTATTCTTATTATTTTTTTGAAAAAGAAGAAGAAGAGAGATACACAGCAATTAAACCTCAAAGCACCCAACAAAAGATAACTATGATGATTCCTCCACCGGCAAAATTTTCTGATTGATAATTAATAGCTACATGATCAAGAATTAAGAGTTCTAAAAACCTAATGTTTAAGTCGTTTTCATGTTCAACCTAGCCCAACAGAATCTCTCCAATAATCCCAATAGTGTTGCATAGTAAACACGCATAGTTACCATTGACTTCATAAATTTTCATATACCATTTTCGCAAAGACAACGCAAACAATTTGTTTTTGATAACGTAAAGCTTAAGCAGTAGAGAAATTGAAACAAACCCATATGTGCCCTCGCCAATTTGCTCCAATTTCTCGAAGCAATCAACACTTCTGGATCCCCAAATGGGTGATTCATTCACGTTCAGTTGCCCTGGGGCTGCAATTGCCATTGCTCCCTAATCTTCCAAGAAACGAAATTCGAAAGCAACAGCGAATCGAATGAATCAGGGTTCCTCTAGGGTTTCTAAAGCGCGAAATTTTTCCAGAAAATCTCTCCCAAGATTGAATAGCTGATATTTGATTGCTTTAAACTGAAAGTTCTAGTTTAGAGAAAAAATAAAACAAAGTGTATCTGTGATCATTGATAAAAATAAATAAATAAATATTAAGATTATCTATCTATATTATATATATATATATATATATATATATATATATATATGTATATGTATGTGTGTGGACCATTCACTCTAGTTGCTAAATGCATTAAAAAAATAAATTGGATCACAAAATTATTGAATCTTTTCTTTTCAAGATTTAATTCAACGATATTATTATATTTTATTATTTAATTTAAAAAATATTATAATATTCTTGAATTAAAATTTTAAAAATAAAATCATCAACGATTTTATAATTCAATTTTTTTTGTATTA
>PYAF01005569.1:1749937-1769574 GCA_007407185.1 Glycine tomentella
ACATGTATTTTGTAGGAAAAATATATTAAAAAGTAAATAATTTTAAAAAAAAATAATTAAATAAAAAAATATATATAAATAATAATAATAATATTTTAATAACAACAAACTAAAAGAAATTAGTAGTAATAAACATGATAAAAAAATTTATTTTACAAAAATTAACAACTATATATTTAATAAAAATTACACTATTTTAATAAATTTAAAATAATTTAATTTTTTACAAAAATATATTAAAATAGTATTTATAAACATACAAAAATTTAGTACTTGTTACCATTATATCACAAAAACTAACAGTCAAATTTAGATAATTATATATTATATGTTCCTATTTGTTATATTTATATTTTTAAAATTTCATAATTTTCATATAGGTGATGTATTGCTATTATTATTTGAGGGAAAAATAAATCATAATAAATTTTAATAGACTTTAATTTTTAAGATAAAACTTGTTTAAATAAAATATAATTAATCAATTTTAATGCAATTATATTTAATTTTTATTAAATGATTAAAAATAATAATTTTATTTATATACATATATTTTTAAAAATAATAAATAAAATATATAAAAAAATGAAACGATTCTCGAGTTTAAAATCTATTAATGAGCTATATTATACGTGTTTTTTTAATAAAACGATACAATTCGAATCATGGGTGTTGTTCACAGTACGATTGGCTCGTGAATTTGATTTCACCCAATCATATTGGACTAAAAAAAAATCAGTATTTGGACCGAACCCAGTTAAATATATTTATGTACATTGGGTCACATGCTTTATTTCTTGAATGGTGAATTTAACTCGTTGATGTGACATTTTTATTAAATGAAATTATATATTGTTAACATTTTGAACAAGTTGTGATTACCTATAATGTAAGATAGACTTATGAGTTGATAATCACTGTTTCGGTTATTGAAATCAAATACTTCTTAAACAATCGCTAGAAGTCTAGAATGTTTGGATGATGTGCCAAGCAAATGCCAAAGTTTATTTATTAGTGGGAAATATTAAGGCAGGAGTCGGTTTAACGATGAATGAGATTTAAAACAAATTCTAATTTTGTTAGTTTAAATAATAGAATAATATATTAGACTTTTTTGTCAATATACATGACATTTTTGTTAAAATGAAGTCCTTTTTGTTTTATAAAAAAAAAATTGTTGATAGACTTAAAGTTTGAGTTTTAGTTGTTTTATTTCTAAGTTAATCCTGACTAAGGTCACACTCTCACTCAATCTTTTAAGCACATTTCTTGTAATTGTACCAAATCACCATGTTTTTTTTTAAATCAGCCACTTGTTCAACAATTGTTTAGGTTTTGTCACTTTATATTTTGTTCATTTTATTTTATTATTGTTATTAAGAACCAAAACATTTTCTATCCAATGTTGTTGCCTGGCCTTTCTCGATGACCCTCAGTGCAACCTCTTCCCTGCAGGGGCGGATGCACGTATTGGATTTGGGGGCAGTGTCGCTTCCTTAAATTCTCAAGAAGTTTCAGTGATTTCTTGGATAGAGGTGGATTTATATTTAAAAATGTTATTTTTTGGATAATTTTTTATAGTAATAAAATAAAGTAAAATAAAAAAATTGTTTAGATGTCTATACCATGGAAAAACGAAAAGTATGAAAAAAAGAATAATAAAAAAGATGAAAAATAAGAAAGGAGTGAGTGTGGTTCTATATGTTTATAATTTCATAAATACAGTAATCATATTCTTGTTATTTTTAAGCATTGATCATACGTTAATTTTATCATTTTTTTCCTTTTTGAATGGTACCATTTTCTATATTCTTATTATAATGATTTGTTTCTTAAAAAAAAAAAAAAAAGATTTCGGGAGTACTGTCCCAAGCCCCACCACTAGTACCCCCTTAATTTTTTTTTTTGGATCCGTCCCTTTTCCTTAGTGGTCAATGTTGTTTGGAGGTTTTGAAGGATCTTGGACTAGTCGTGGTGGTTGTCGTTTATCCACAACTAATTTGACAAGAGTCTATCGATCACCATCAAGAGCTTCTTTGAGGCCTTGTGGCTTGGGTAAACTCGTGAGCGTAGATTGTGCAAGTCACACACACTCAACAACTTGTTCATCCACACAACCATTGCTCTGCCTCCCCTTTGTTTATGCCACTGTCACCCTTGGTGGTTTCTACTTTTCAAAATGGACCATAAAAGACACAAGTTGTTAAGGATCCACGTTATAAAAATGAGAACAATTTCATATTTTTTTCGTCTCAATGCTGAGACAAGACCAATGTTATTATTATCTTTGATTTTGGGAATACACTTTTGAAAAAAAAAACAATTTGATTTTTTTTTGTGTTCGTCGTTTTGGTTTTTAAATAATAATAAAATAAATAAAAATTTATACAATGACTGATATAAAAATATGATGATGTTGTCCAATAAAAAGAAACGTGTTTAAAGAAATGTGCAAAAGTATGATAATATAAAGAAGCATTTTTCAACAAAATTACCTTATAAAATTAGTATAATATTATGTGACAATATAAAAAATATATTGGCACATAATATAAAATTTCCTCCTACGTAACGATTTTTTTATAATTATATAATTGATTGAATAGTAGTTTTAAATCTTTTTTAACACACACTTATGTTAGAGAGGAGGTTAGGGTCTCCTCAAGATTTTTCCTTTAGAAAAATAAAATAATGAAAAATATTTAACCTCCCGTTTCTATACGACATGTCTTTAAAGTTTAAACCTCAACATTCCACCAACACAATCCATGATGGTCAATACTATGGTGTTTGGTAAAGATAGTTGACTTTGACTTTGAAACACAATTCCCATTTGTTTTAAGGGGATGATACGACTAATCTAATTTTCATATAAGGATAAATGGGAGGAATGTCATCATTGTTGTCTTTGTTCTTGAGTTTAAAGTAAAACTTCATTAGAAAAATTAAAAGACTAAAATAATAAGTGATGTATTTAATCGAGGCATTATGAATCCAGTGCAATTCTATAAAGTCACATGGCCCAGTGCAAGGATGAAGATAATGTTGATAAATGTTGAATATTTTATTTTATAGCCATGCTAAAGTCATTTCGCTTTCTTGGCTACAGAACCAATTAAGGTGTTTCCTGAGCTGTAATCCATATATATATATGCATTAAACTCAATAACTAATGTGTAATCCATCATTTTCTAGTCAACCACTTTTCCCCCTCATTTCCTCATAAAATAATAGTTTTGTATTAAACAAAATTAATACATGGGTTTGTTTAAAAATATACACTTAATAGTCTCAAAAAGTTTATCGAATAAAACAAGACAAAATTTTATATAAAACAATATTTTATATTTAATAGGTTATAAGTTTTAATCTCCACTCATTTTTTTTTGGGTATCTTAAATATAATTTTTTTATAAATGTTTTTTAATCTAGAAAGCTTTCTTTATCTTGAACCAGCACATATTCTTCCCCCTAAAATTTTCTGCTCCAAGAAAAAAACCTTAATTTTTAAACAAATTTATTTTCGTCCACTTAATTTTTTGTCCCCCACTTAATCTCGAGTTGTTCGTTAAACATATTGTAAGTAAAAATTTACACGCTCAAAGAAGGTAACTACTATAACTTCAGATTAATTGTAAAAGTATAAAACTTGGGGGATTGCAATCAAACTCAATTAAAAATTGATTGATGATAACATATTCACGAATGATCATTATTTCATAGTGTTAGTAATTTCTGCTGCCACGAGAAAATAGTTGATAGAAAGTGCTTAATTTGTGTGCTTGGTAAAGGAAGTTTTTGGATCAGAACCAGCTTAATTATTTCCTAGTCCTAGGTTAGCCTAACTTACATGTACATACAGGATTAATAAATGAGTAATGGGAAATATAGGCAAAGCTTCTTACAATTATGTAACTTAATCACAATAATTTGTATATGTTTGCATATATTTATTTATAGTATTTATTATCAATTTTTTAATTAATAATCATATTATACTTGTTATTTTATTCATTAAATCTTTTGTTTTGAAGAATCAAATTCAACCCCTGTTTAAGCTATGACACTAAGAACCATACACTCCTATCCTCACAATTATGACTCATTTATCAAAATTTATAAATGATCCTCCAATTTTATTTTGTTTTGTCTACATGATGTGCTCTTACAGAGAAATTAAATGGAAGGCTGAAAATTTATCACTAAAATCCTTTATTAGGAGTAGGCATGGCAGTGGGACCTGAACCCATGGGTGAGTATCCGCCCGAATCCGTCCTGATTTTAATGGAAAAAAATCGAGTTTATCGGGTTCGAGTTCGGGTCTTCCCCGAAAGCCAAAAGCGGGGACGGGACAGGTATGGGATTACTGATACTCGTCCCACCCCCGCACCTGCCCCGTAATAAATAATATTAAAAAAAAGAAAATTTATTTTATAATTTTTTATAATTGAATTGATTAATTTTGTTTGTAATTTTTAAATTATGATCTCATATTTTAAATGTGATTTTGTTATTGTTTTTTTGTTACGTAATTAACATTTTTGTTCGATTTTTTCAATAAAAAAGTTAAATTTTTTAATTTTTTTTATTTTAATCAAATAGCGGGGGCGGGGATGGGGATGATTTTAAAACCCGACGGGGATCGGGGCCGGTCGAGAAATGGGTTTTGAGTCGGGGGCGGGAACGGAAAATGCAATACCCACCTCTGTCCCGTCCCGTTGTCATGCCTAATTAGGAGTAAGAGCTCTAAGGGTGAGTCTATTGGTGGTTACTCCTGGATAAGTATTAGAAAAAGTAACTCAAATAGTAATTACTAATTAAAGATCATGAGAGAACAACTTATCATGAATATCTAATTTTTTGTTAGAATTTAAAAATGCATAATTTTTTCTAGAAAGTTTAGGATGATGTGTGCATATCCTGATATATAATCATTTTATTTTAATTTTTCAGATCACTCTAAATTTCATTCATTTAAGATTATTTCTCATAATTATTTTGTGGATTCAAATTTGAAAAACTTTGATTCACATGAATAAAAATAAAGTCATTAAAATGAATCAAAACTCATGGATCAATCTGGTCCACCACCATTTTAGGTTGGTGTGAACTTTTTATTACATTTTTTTATCATCTTCAAAAATCGATTTGATCCTACTCACCCAAGTTGAATCTATGCTACTTCAGATTGATCCTCCTAACCCATAAAACATTAAAAAATAATAAACATTAGATGTTTTTGTTATATTTTTTTAAAAAAATGTTATTATAAATTTATAATTATATGATTGCTATAGATATTTGGCTTATATCCCATGACAAGATATTTTCTAGCTTGTTGATATGTTTTTTTTAGGTGTGGTGAGTGGATAATGAAGAATTTAATTTAATTAATAGTTTTTATTTTTAAATTCATAAAATTTAAAAACAATGTTATCATTGATTATTCAAAGTTTTGTTAAATATTTAAATTTATTTTTTTCAAATGATTTTCTGTTGAAATTTTTTTTATTTTAAAAAAATATTGATTTTTTGTTAAATTTTAAGTGAATCGGTATGTTAATCCATTTAACCCATTATGGACCAGGCTGAACCAATATTTTTATGACTCAATGAAAAGTAAATCGAATTAGATTGATTCTTTTATCAAATGGCTTAAGATGGATAGGACCCAAGAGACCAAATTGTTCCATTTTAATATCTGTAAATAAAAAAAGACACATATTATTTATGACACTATTCTTTACTTGTCATTTTGCTATTTTGTGACAGCTTGTTTTATTAGTACCCTTAAAACTTTTGAATTGTAATGTTGTAAATAATATTTTAGTACAATTACTCTCTTTTCTCAAAATGATTACGCTGTTTTGATTCTTATCCAAAACAACTTTTTATTTTATCTCTATAATCATCTATTGATTAAGAAATATATTCATCAATTAATTGTAAAATTTGTTTTAAAATTTGTATGATTACCCTTTGTTCTTCATCAATTATAATATTTTTTAAGTTAACTTGGAAAGATAAAGTTGAAATTTCATATTTCTTTATGAAATCAACTAATATTTAGGATTGTAGATTGGATCAATTTCCACCATCCACCAGTAATATTTAATGAAACCCCACCCAAGATGATATGGGTAGTTGTTAGGATTAAAAATTCAATGCATATTGGTTTTACATTGCAAATGAATTTCCTATTTAGCAAATATCTGGATGAAAAGATTTATGGAATGGAAACATAGCAAAATCCCTATGGCCGGGTTAAAAGAATTTGAAGAAATCGGAAGATTTTAGATTAATAGAAGGCTTAGAATTTTGCATCTAATTTTAAAAAATAAGATTATACTGATTGAGATGCAATTCTTAGGAAAATAAAGGGAATATAAATTTGAGAATAAAGAAAGGGAATACAAAGTTGAGAATTTGAGAAAATAAATAGATACAGGAAGATGAAAAATGTTTCACGTAAAGTTTTAAATAAAATGTTAAGGATTAAGGTATTTATAAATGATTTTTATTTTTATACATCCAATCAATTTTTTCTCTAATAAGAAATTGACATGTATGGTATTTTTTTTTTTTTTTACTTTTACAATAATACTTTAAAATTTATCCTTGCGAAAGAATTTCATTACTGTATACTTTTTATTGAAAAATAAATATGATAAGGATAACTTTAAGGTATTATTATAAAATTTATTAATCAACAAGATTCAATATAATTTAATATATGATTGAATTTCTTAAACATATTCATAATATTTAATTTTCTGATCGTGTACGAAAAAAATTTGTTGGTAGAAATAAGATCACTTTAATGATCTCTACCCAAAAAATTGTAAAAAATTCATTAAAATACCATGCATGCAAATTTTTTTATTTGAAGTAATTGATCGGATGCAAAATCTTTTATTTTTTTTACAGTTGTCAATTTGACCGTTTGCATCTCCTATTATTTCCGGACCCTGTTCCTACTGTTTACCTTTTTTTATTTATAAGTATTTCCCATTATTTTTGTATTCTCTTTTTTACGGATATTATTTTTGTATTCTATCTCCTATCTTTTTTATTTCTTACCATACAACATAGCAACAAAATAGGATAAATTTTCGTATAATTTCTTATGTGCTTTTATTTTTTTTATTACACTTATGTGCTTTTATTGTTCTTTGGTTAAAATGTTTGTTTCACTTCGGTAACTCGATTTTCCCCCCCGCTGAAATGGTAAATCACATAAAAAATGTCACATTAAATAATCGATATTAGTTCTTAAAAAAAGGACATTGGTTATCGAGTTAAAATTCCAATTTTAATTAAAAATAACACAAAAAAGATACAAAAGGTGCTATCCCAAAGTTTTATCCAAACAAAGATATGATGGCATAAAAGTCGAAATGAGACCCACAAAATTAAATAGCAACTGGTGCTTATCCGAGCAACCCTTTATTGCCTCTCCAATGTGATAAACTTGCTACTAAAAGCACTTATTGAGTTGTTTTCCGTGAGCAATTTATGTTAAACTTGTTCTTAAAGCAGTAAAAATGACGTATAACATTATAATCAAGTATGAAAAACTATATAAACTTAAAGAAACTATGAAAAATTATATAAAGTGATTTTTATCAACTCTTTGGATATTTGCTTTATTGGAGTTTTCCTAAAGTAGAAAAGGGATGCATGCATGCATCTGATTCTCTATATGTCAATTATTGTAAGTTTGTAGTTCAAACGTACTACCATTTTGATCATGATCTAAGCCTGACATTTTCAAATTCAGTTCAACACACAAGTCAAGAACTAAACTATTAACTAAAACGTAATTAGACTTAGACAATTTTTTCCATGAATATTTTATACATGAAAAATGTTTTAAAAAAATAGTAAAATGAATAAAATTTCTCCAATATGTTAAAATCAATATATACACATCAATTTTAGGAAAACTTAAATGAGGGAATTTTTATAAAAGTTAAGTATATAAATTGATTCTAATATGAAAAAAACTCAATTCATTTTTACTTTCTTATTTTCCTCTCCTATGATTAGTTACAGAGAAGTTTATATATCCAAAAGCAGCGTTAATTTAATTATTCTCTTTTCAAAAGAATTAGATACTTCAAATGCAATAGTTGAGGAATGTTTAGTTGGTAGTGTACAGTGGTCCTGCTAGGCAAATGAGGGTCAATCTATGATGAAGGAATTGAAGGTCTTCGGTTCACGAACACTCTAGTGCCAAATTAAGTCAATGGAATAATTAAGCTAGATAAGGAATGAAAGTGAGAGTGTGAGAGAAAGAGAGGGAAAGAGATCAATTGATATTACTACAAATAAATGGAAGGTTGGTGGTGGTGTCAACTTTAGCTTGGACTACGTTTTTAGTATAATCATGTATTTATCCTTATGGTTGTGATGAGTTGACTTGTTGTATATTGATCGTGGATCATGCAAGTCCACATTTGGTTGGAAAAAAAATAATTATGAAAAAATAAGAATGGCTTGATTTGATATCCTATGTGCAAGTAATCATGATTTAGTTTTAGTACAGTACTCATCTACTATCTTGAACTAAATAGCTTTAGCAGTCAAAGTCACATGACTCACACAACATTAATTTGTTGTCAAGCCTCTTACATGGGTCAAAATTAAATACTATAAGATAACTAAGAAGACATTATGTACTTGATTGTTTTGCTTAATGATAATCCAATTGCATATTTTTCTCCCTAAATGCTTCATGAACAAGTTTAATCATGTGTGCATTTTTATCTAGGCTTTGGTTTTTCCACAAGTTGATAAGGCTTCTTTAATGGAGGAATAGTACTCATTGACAAACTCCCACATGGGTCTGCATCACATTTTGGCACCGGTATATTGACTCTTGATTTGTGGGGAACCCAAAAACTTTGCATTATTCTGATGAATTGCTCTTCTAATAAACAAGCCATGTCAATCTATGTACAAAGATCAATCATGGACGGTTAAGGTTCTCTCCTGAAGTTTCTAATCCAATGATTGATACCATACCACCCTACACAATTTTGATAAGATCTGCAGCTAAACCTTTTGTGCAAAGCTTCATGTGTGGTAGTGTTAGGGACCCTTCAAATTGTAGCCAAATGAACTGTAAAGTGTAAAAGCCATACCTTAAAATTCCTTCTTGTGTTTTAGGTAAAACCAGTTATGTGTAACTGATGCACCATAACAACTCAGCAAAAGTAAACCCAAATTAAAGTTTGAGAGTAAAAAGACTCCTTAAGAGACTTTTTGTGCAATTAAGCATCTTTGTCGGCAAGTTGGGCATAGTAGACCCCACCTTTGATTAATGGGAAGAGAAATGTTGCTACATATATAGTTGCACAATTTAAAACTACAATGCACCAACAAACCTTTTGTGATAAACTTTTTTTTTTTTAATTCAGGATATTTGTGGTCGAGAATCAATGACTAATTCCATTAGAATTAATAATTATTTAAGAGATTAATTTTTCTCAATAAATATTTTTTCATACGTATAAACTTAAAAATTGAACCTTTGATCACATGTTGAAAATACAAAATTATCTCTTAATCATGTCACACCATAATTATACATTTTGTGATAAACACAAGCACTACGTAACACCACCACCAAAATACCATTATTAAAAGGCCTTGTACAAATTGTTGGCCCTTCCAACAACCTTTTGTTTTTCTCTGCAGAGTTCAGTGTCCCCAATATTCTGTCTTACTCCAACTAGCTCAGAATCATATATATATAATAATCTTAAGTTCTAGGTAGCAAAAGTAAACTAAAGAAAGTTGAAGATGTGGCGTGTTCTAGCTGCAGTGACAAGAAACCTTCAGAGCACAAGAAAGAGTTCCAAGGTGGCAGATGAGAGCATGTTTGAAGCAGGAAACGGTGTAGAGCTATTTGGACATGAGAGGGGTAGAAGATCACAACATGGTTGGGGGCTTGTGTGTAGCATTCTTCAAGCCCCCATATCAATACTCTCATGTGTTTCTCACCCTCAGGTTAATAATAATGGCTCTGATGGGATTTGGGTAACTACTGGGGAATTCTCATTGCAGGTGTCTGAAATGAACCATCTCATGGTAAGTGATAGCATGAGATATGCAATTTTGATGTAGGAAATAATTGTGAATACTAATTGTGCTGCCCTTGGTTTCTAAGGACAACAACATCACATAACTCCTCTTCTCTTGTCCTCATTTTTCTTTTCTCTTCTCTGTTTACAGTTTGGATCATATATATGTAATACACTAGGTGATTGAATGGATCAGCCAAAGTTATGACCTACTTTTTTGTGTGTATTTGTTTTCCCCCCCATTTTTCCATTGTTAATAAACAGGTGTATATATGTCTTTTTGGTACAGATCACATGTTTCTTTCACGTGAAATTCCTGTTTGAGCACAGAGATATAATCATATAAAAAATTGATGACCCCCCTCCCCCTTTCTTCATTTTCATTTCTCTCTCTTTAATTAGAACACATATATGGTTAAAATAAAATAATAATAAAAATGCTTAAAATAAGAACAAGAAAAACATTTTGTCAGCATAAAACATATGACTAGGTTCATGTCCTGCAAAGACACAGAAAATATTGAAAGAGTTTGGCTTTAAGCAGTTGATGCCTTTTTCCTTTTGGTCATGAATAAATGTTTATATAAAAAGCACACAAGCCACTTTGCAGTGGGATGGCTGATTTCTGTTTTACTTATATAGTTTTTCTTTTATATATATATATAGAAACTTTTACTCGTATAGTTAATTTGGTCATAGTTCTTTGTTGTTAAAGCAAAGCTTCTAAGATCTAAATTGCAGTATACACGTTCGTATTATAAGTTTCGCAAACCATGAAGATAATTATGAGTGGGATTGTATGTGTTGACTGGTATAATGATGTCAGGTTGGGGAGAATTCTCATGGGATGCCTTGGATTTAGAGGAAAAGAATATAAAAGTAATTACTCATGTTTTCACTTTAATTAAGTAGTGTCACTATTTTTAGGTGAGATTAGGTAGACTCACTATGTTAATTACGAATAAGTAGAGGTAAAAGATCCTCTCTGTCATTTAGGATTTAGCTTTAATCTGACTCTAATTGGTTATGGCATCTTCTATTATTCCAAACGTATTTTCCCTAATTAAAAGAGTCGCAATCTTACTTGTAATTTTTTTTATCAGTGTTAATACTACTTTTTAACACATTTTTTAATGCATTCGTTATTTTTAGCTAAAATTTATTGAGAAGTGTAAAATTATGAGTGAAATTTATTAAATAAGAAATGAATCTCGTATAATATTGTAATTTCTAACAAAATTAAACTAACAATAAAGAATATGTTAAAGTGCATGTTGCTAGCTAGCCTTTTTCTTTCTTTGATTTTAACTTCCATCATGAAAAATTATTAAAAAGTCCAGAAACATCAAATACTCATTGTCTCAATCAAATAACATGCATTTAGAATTTTTTAAATTTATGAACAAAAAAATAGCATTTAATTATATGTTATGTGATGATTAATTAGAACCACATAATTTAAAGACTATCTAATAATTTCTCCTCCCATCCCAAAAGAAGAAAGAATCATATCATGAGTAGAATATAATCAGGTGATTTCACGCAACATTTTGAGGAATAATAATGCTTGAATGACTAAATCAAGATAAATAAAAAATGCTAACACTAATCATTCATTTAGGGGAGAAAATAAATAAATACAAAATACAATGGCAGCAACAAAATTACACAAAATTTATCGTTTTGCTTAAGGTGGTCCTAATCAGGGCGGCGCAGGGGGCACCAACATATATAGAATAATTCTTAGAAAGGTATTGGTGATTCATTCATCATAACCCAATTAGTTGAAATTCATTTAATCTAAGGCTACCCACTGAATGTCATATATTCAAAAAATTGAAATTATTTGATGCCAATGTGAAGGTGAATTCGGATATTTTCCGTTCATGAATAAATTAAAGAAAGGATTCAACAGTATAACACGTGAAAATTATTAAGGGAATATCTAAATATAGTTTTCACTATCAGCTTAAATTACCTCTTGATTTAGATTTCTCTTTCTCATTTTTTTTTCTGAAGATTTTTGATACAGCTTATTATTGATTACAGTTCTCCAAAAGTCGTCTTTATGAGGCTTTGATTGGGAGAGGGGTTCTGGAGGAGAAAGGAGAGAAGAAAAAGGTTTAGGTAGAGACCTCTCCTTATTTGAGAATTTTAATTTTTGAGGAAAAGGATTCGAGGATTTTTTAAACTCCTCTGAAATCCTCCAAAGCCTTAAAATTATTGTCCCTCCTATTTGGAAGGTTTTTAGAAAGAAAAGTAACTAAAATTATTATCTTATACTAATTAGTGTTAATAAAATTATTATCCTATCCTAATCAATGTAAAATATAGAATGTATTAATTTTTTAAATAAGGAAAAAATTATAAAAAATTCTTATTAAGTCTCTATTTTCCTCTTTTAATATATTTTTAACTCTCAAATAAGGAGAATGAAATTTCCCTCATTTTTCTCCATTTCCTTCTCTTCCTTCTCCTTGAATCTCTTTCCTTCTCTTCCCCTCCTAACTCCCAAACAAAAACCTAAGGGAACTTTGATCTTAAGGCTTACTAAGTGAGTGAAATTAATCTTAGTTATATAACTATACACAAATATATATTGAATATTACTTTATTGAATCTAATTTTTATCACCTATTTTTATTATATGATCAAAACTAAATTCTTCATGTCCTCTCTTCTTTCTCTTCATACGTGTGGCATTTTGGTATGTGAGAGGCGTTATCATTACGAAAACTCGTGAGTCGTGACCTACTCATTTCTCCACTATTGCAACTACCTAAGCTTCTCTCTGCAGCTTTATTTTCGATAGTGCTAAGATTGCACTTTTTACTGAATTTTCAATAAAAATATTTTTGTGGTGTACAATGTATTTGCTACAATAGTCCACATGAAAATCTCTAATTAATGAAAGACAATGGAATCAACATGTATTGATCAATCACAAAAAAAGTATTGATTTAGTTAGTTGGGTAGGATCTAAGTTAAACAACTATTGTGCAGACTTATTTGTCTCTCATGTTTCTTTTATTTTTTATTTTTGTTGGTGGAACACTTCTCCCTTTTTTTGTTGCAGTAGAAATGAATAGGAGGAGGGTACGATTATCTAATTATTGCTTCTTCCGACTTGAGTTTTGGTTTTGGCTCCCTCAAGCTGCTCTTCTTTTATTCTTTTCTTTTTCATCAATAATATTTCTTTTTTATTGTGTGTCTTAAGAAATTTCCTGCATTATTGTGAAGTTTACCAATGTTCATTTAAAAAAAAAAGAAGTTTCTTAACAATGCAATTTTAGGTTTAATTTTGATTTTTTTTGCTTATCAAACAAAATATTTTGAGAAGAATAATTATATTCTTATCATTGACATCTGTTTATATTTTACAAAATTAGTCTTTTATGGATTAATTAAGCCAGTATATACTACTAAAGAATTCATTTTGTTAGCCTAAGCTTTAGGGGATTGATTTTATGTTCAAAATTTTCATTGAATTATAAATAATTACTATATAATAAAAATACAAAAGTGTAATATATATATATGTATGAGACACAATGGATAAAAGTAGCCCTGCAATGAATTGAACCTTAATAGATTATCCTAATGCTAGCTAAGCCACATTTGCAAAGGTTTTCCCACGTTTTTCAACCGTTATTATCAAAAGCACCATGATTTGCAGAAGTAATTATCTATAGAGGCATATTGCTGATCTCCACTTTCTTAATGAGTAGTGATGACTACTATGAACTGATCATAGACTTTTGATTTTACATATTCACCATTAATAGTAAAAGCTTTGCTGGACTTGGTTTTATGGTATTGCCTTTTACATTGATAAGTTATTCAAATTAAAATTTGTCTATGTGGTTGGTTTTGTCAGTTATCTGATTTTAATTAGCTAATGAAAAGAAAAAGAATTATTAACTACCATAATTTTCGCCACTTATATTTCTCATCATTACTTGCTAATTGTTTCAGCGATAACGGGGGAATCGGAGAAAAAGGAAGAAAAAAAAATAAGAATATGATTGGTAATTTGTTTGTCAACATTAAGTAGGAAACAATGAAAAAATAGTCAACTATTATGACTTTTATCTTTGCCATCTTATGTCTTAATCTGAATTTGACGCCAAAGTGTATTTTGAAATGATTTATCTATGTTGTAGTAGTTATATATATATATATATATATATATATATATATATATATATATATAATATTTGGATGATCTTATTATCTGCTCCATTGATTGTCATTAGTAAACCAACATTTAGTGAATGCGTTGAAGTCTTTATTTTGTGTTATTTTGTTTGGAACCCTATTTCTGTACTAGGTGGGATACATATAATTACAAGTTTGAATACTGAAAATCTAAGGAAAATGAATGGTTCTTCTGACAAAGCACAAAATAATACAGTCTGGTAAACAATAATTAAACATTCTACGTGGACATCATCTGCAACACTAATTTTCATAAATACACTAATCATTTGCAAGTAACGCATCGTTTTACCACCCACCCATACATACATACATACATATATATATATATATATATATATATAAACCTTTATAACTTAATATTAAACTTTCATTTGAGTGAAAAAAATGTGGAATAAATTTCTTTGAAATAATACAAAAAATTAAAGCAATCTATGTTGGTTCTTCATCATCCATTTGAAACTGGTTTTCACAATCAAACCATATAATTCAGTTATGTGTTCGATGTAATGGTTCATCATTCAAGTATAGCATGCATGCTAGAATCCGCCCCCAATAGTGTGGTTTAATCGAAACAACTTCATGAACTCAGGCTACATAGTACGATGAATTCTTGTAGTAGCAAATCAATGAACTATATGGTGCTTAAAAAAGCCATCAACGAGCGAAAACGATTTTCTCTCTTCCTGATTATGCACCGAGTGTTGTATTGTCTTCTGGCTTTCTTAAGATAAATTCAAAGTCAAAAGCCTATACCCGTTTATTTATGTTGCCATTTTTTTTTTGAGGGAATGTTACCATCTTCTGTTAAAGAACTAGAATAAATTACTGCCAGATGCAACAAAAATAAAGGTTACATAGGGTATAGATCACATTTCCGTGATTCTTTATTAATCTCATGCAACTATCCAGCTAAACTTTAAGTATTCTCAATTTTTGTTGCATAGATCAGTATTCTATTTTATGTTTTCTAGATTTCGATAGTAATGAACCAGTGATCTGATTCCTTGGGGGGGGGGGGGGGGGGGGGGGGGGGGGTTCTGTTCTGTAATAAGATGCCTAGTTGCCTATCAGCTTTCTTCATAATCATATCATCCAAACATCTCAACTGACTTAAATAATACCTCCAATCTATGATGCACAGACATTCCAAACCAGGAATGCAACTCTTTAAACCCTAACGGTACAGTTTAAAGTTCTAACTTAAATTTGTTGCATTGTCCATGCTAAGCCCATGCTCCTTTGTGAGTTTCATTCTCTCCACTTTGACACTTACTCGGAAAAGATTGTTATTCTTTTACATAATCACAGCTTGAGTTCTTAGGACCTCTCAGGTAACGGACTAATGTCTCTCTTGGCTGCACCAGTTCTTTATTTGTCTTCTTCCTCCCTTCTTTTCTTCTTTCATAACCTTTTCCTCTCTTCTCTGTTTGTTTCTACAAGACCAGTTCTCCATTTCAGCTTTCAACTAGATTCTGCCAGCAGTGACAAGAGCATACACCTGGTCACGAAGTACTATTGCCATGCAAATCCAACCAATACCTCAAATGTGGCACACAATTTTTCAAATAAAGTTATTAATGGGGAATTATTAGGGCCAGAAAACATCTGATTAGAGGGGAAATAATACCATCATATGTACCTCATTCTTCGAAAATAATAGAAATATGAGCTATCCTAATTATAACTAGTTTGAAACTAGAAAGTAAGTAAATAATGATAAAAAAAAAAAGAGTCAGGGATAAACAAATTAGGTATCAGATTTTGAGGAATTTGACATAAATCATATAACAGCATGAGACTAAAAATGACACAGAAGAAACACAAAAATTAAAATGTCAAGTACAAGTTCCAACAAGAAAGGAGTCCAGCACACTGCCCATCAAAGAAATCAAAGCAAAAGGCACCAATTGATAATTTTGCATGCGACAATAAAAGTACAAAAAAAGAAATCTTGCCAAAAGATTATAAAACCACAACAGATTAGGCTTACAAGGAAGGATGTAAGGAAGCTCATAGGGCAAATTGCTAGGTAGATGTATGAAGCAAATACCTTTTAATTCTGATAACTACAATATGTTTGTTGCAATGCCTAATGTTCATGGCCAATATGGTACTGACACTAAACCCACAAGCCCTCATGAAATAAGCAGTTCATTTCTCAATGAATTCAAGTACATTCTCAACTTGATGAGAGAATATAGCAAGAAGTGCATTAAACATATGATATTAGATCACGGCAGATGACAAGAAAGAAAGAAAGAAAGTGCCACATGAAACATATAACTGAGAGCAACAATCTCATATCAGAAGCTGCAGCTCTTATTCTGCAATCATATTCAAATCTCTGAATAGAAAATCACGTAGATAAACCAAAATCAATGATTCAGTAATTAGTGACACTAACAACTACTTCGAAAGATTCAAAAACAGTCATATCTGAGTCCTGATTCATGAATAATCTGGTACATTTTTTATTCTGTGTGATGACAACTAGCACAAAAAGAGGATAAGAAGCAAAGCTTCTAAATTTAACGATTCAGTATGGAGAATAAAAAAATGTATAAAAGCTATGTCAAATATCATAGCTTTATGTCAATCTAGTGTGATAAATAATACAAGGTGGAAACATATTTTATTTCCCAATGCTTCCACAAGAAGAAAAAAGGGGAGGGGAATAAGAGATACAAGGATTGCTAAAGAATAACAATTAAACAGAAAAGCTAAAACCAATGTATCCAGTGTAGCCCATTTTTCCAATAAATGGATAGAAATCATAATATCCTACCAAAATTGGATGAACCATTTTACATCTTTAACGCATTGATTGGACCTTGAACAATTCTCCTTCAATGAATATTCTATTGTTTTTTATCAAAAAATCCTTTTCGGAACATTTCTTCAAGCCACCGCCTAGCCTCATCTTTCCTCCCATGAATTGAGAAACCATGTACCATGATATCATATGTCCAACTATTAGGTTGATAACCCCTTTGACATATCCGAGCAAACAACAAACGAGCTTTGTCCATATCACTCCTGGCTACTTGTTTTAGCAACAGATTGTAGGTGAAAATATTAGGTGGAAAGCACTTCTCGATTAATCTTTCCAGGTCCGTAATATAATGGCTCACTCTGAGACGACCAGAAAATGCACCAATCATCAAGCAAAGTGTTGGATTACCAGAAAATACCCCCTCTTCCACTCCTCTTAAATAAACGCATGTATCGTAAAGGTGCGGTGAAATCAAAGAATGATAAAGAAGTACATTACCAATAAAAGTACTTACTGGACGTCTCATTTTCTGAGATACATTAATGATATGCATTGCTTCACTATATCTTTGCAATGAGCAAAGCCCTTGCACAAGAAGCTCATAGCACTCAAGGCTTGGATTCAATCCAACTCTTAACATGCTGAAAAAGTACTCACGTGAAATGTCTATCATATTGGACTTGCAGAGACCAGTAATCAAGGCAACATATAACTTCTTAGTTGCCAAACCCTGGCGCCGTACATCATTAAAAAAATTCAGAACATCAGAAATTCTCCCACTGATCAAATAACCATTCATCAAAAGAATAAGAGAAGACATATTGGGCGTAATGCCATTCCTTTGCATCAACTCAAATACGTCCCTAGTCAACTCAGGCTTCACAGCATGTCCAGCTGCGTCAAGGAAAAAGTTGTAAGTCTGACGAGAATGATGAAAACGAGTCAGCATCTCCAGTAAATTGAAAAAACGCCCTCTTGAATTATCCATTTCAAGCAAGCGGCAAATAACAGATCTACACAACGGACGAATCAGCTTATGACCCTTCCCATTCATTTCAACAAGAAGCCGAGCAGCAATATCTCCCCTACCAGAGTTAACAAAACCCTTAATCATCTTAACATACGACGTCCTGGCAGCAACACTCTTAAGTTCCCCATGTACCAAATAACCATCTTCCACTCTCCCAGCCCGGCACAGAGCCAATATGTACTTGTCATACATCCACGTAGGAGGCACAATATTCCGCCCCACAGCAAGATGCAACAACTCCTTCATCTCATCAATCTTGCGCTCCCTGCACAAAGCACTCGCAAGCGTGTAAAACGTCCGTTCATCAGGGAAATAACTCCGGTCAACCGAGCTTCTGAGCACATTGAACGCCTCCTTAGCGCCCCCATCCCAGCACAAAGTAAGTATCAAATACTTGCAAGCCAAGTGATTGAGAGACAACTTAAGTCAGACCTCGAGTTGTACAACTCCAACGCGACATCCGCCATCCCCACTTTGCAAAAGAAGCACAAGACAGCATTCATGGTAACCGCATCAGGGGGAATGCAACTCTCATTCATATCCACCAACAAATCATAAACCTCACGAAGCCGATTCTCCCGCAAAAGCCTACAAATCAAAACATTATACCTAACAGTGGCGGGAAAATAACCTTCCGAGTCCTTCTTCTGATAAAAAAACTCCAATGCCTCATCCACCCTCCCACCCCGGACAAGACCCTTTATCCAAACCCCATAAGCATGATCCAACGGAACCAACCCAGAGCTTCCAAATTGCTTGACCAACTCAACGGCACGCTCAAACCTATAACTCTCACACAATGCACCAACCAACAAACTCACTTCAGGCCCTTTTAACTCCTCTCCACGACACATCAAACCATTGAGAAAACCCTCAGCCTCCTCCGGCCTTTTCTCCTTGCACAAATGCTTAACAACAATGACATTGGTCATGTGATTCTCGTAGCCCCTGGCGCGAATTTGCCTCACGATGATGTCAAACGCATTGAGGTAGTTTTTCTCGACGAGGGCATTCAACAGGACGTGGTAGGCGAAGGAATCAAGGTCTAGGCCGATGAAGCGCATTCGGCCGAAGGCGTGGAGGGCGTTTTGGGGTTTTCCGACGATGGCGTAGCCGACGACGAGGATGTCGTGGAAGCGGAGGTGGTGGTGGAAGATGCGCCGGCGGAAAGCGTCGAGGAAGTCGAGGATGAGGGGCTTGAGGTTGGCGCGGCCGAGGATTTGGAAGATGGCAACGAAGGTGGCGCGGGTGTGTTGGAAGTGGGGCTGGTGGCCGGCACAGTCGAAGAACTTGAGGTAGGGGAGAATGTCGCGGCGGGCGGCGCCATGACGGAGGACGCGGAGGACGAGGCGCTCCGATAAGGGGAGGCGGAGGGCGGAAAGAGCGGCGGAGAAGTCCTCTTCGCCGGCGGAGGAGGAGAGGATTTGGTGGATGCGGTTCAGGAGGGGGTCGAAGGGGAGCTGCTGGTGCTGGGGCCGCGCCGCCGCGAACCACGACTTGAAGGAGGAGGCAACGTTGTTTTGGG
>PYAF01005569.1:1805109-1819145 GCA_007407185.1 Glycine tomentella
ACAAATTTATTGAAAACAATATTTTTTATATATGGGAATGGAGAAAAGATATAACAAAAAGATTTATTTTTTTAATCAATTAATATTCACATAACTTTTTATTTTATATTAAATAGTTAAAAATGGACCATAAATAAATTAAGAATTCTCTTTATTGTTTTAATATTTGTATTTAAATTTTAAAGTATATTGTTTTTATACTTGATTTTTTAAGGTTAAATTATTTATTAGGTTCTGAACCATTTAAGATTATCAAGTTCTTAAACTTTTTTTTAATTGAATCCCTAAACTAAAAAAGTAGATCTTCGAAATTAGTTTATGATGGCTTAACATTAAAACATTAAAAAAATGAAAATTTATGACATTTTTAAAATCCTCCGGCTGAGACTCATGATCATCACTATGAACCACGTTCTCCACGCAGAAATATTGGGTATTTGGAATCTATATTTTGCCCACAAACAAAGATTTTGGAAGGATGAGATCATTGTTCCATGCAAGGGGAGTCAAGTTTGGGAAACAAACAAAATCCAGACCAGAGAAACCTTGTAAATCAAGATACTTTAGGATACTCTAGTAGGGTAGAGAATCATGACAATGACAAAATATGCTCTTAAGGATACTTTAGTCAGCATCATCTACCCCTTTTTTCCACACTAATATATACTGATTCTTAAATTGGAGGATTTTTTAAGAGCTATTAATAAAGCTGCGGGGCTTCACTCTGGTGTGGAGACTTCTCTTTTTCTTTGGTCGAACGAATATCATTTGGTCTTGACCTTGAAGAGTTCATGGCGCCATCATTAGAGTGACAAAACAGCTACATATTCTTCTTCAGGTTCATACATAACTTTAAGAAATCTTAGTTTTAGTTCAAATAAAATATATTTTTTTATTGTTGTCTTCTCAATTTTAATAGTTTCATTCCTTTATTTTATTCTTAGTAGAAGTGTTGAAGGGCGTGGGTTAATTATGTGATGTAATTCCACCTAATTATATTAGGTTGATTTATTAAGTATTTTCTGTAGAATCTAACTCAATTAAATTAAGTTTTGATCATATATAGATTAGATAATAAATTCTATTTTTTTAATCCAATCCATACTATATAATTAAATTTCTTATTATATATAAATGAATTATTAAATACAAAACACTTTAATTTTTAAGTTCACAATTTATTGAATTATTAAATTAAATCATCCATAATTTTTTTCTTTTTAAGATGTTTTTATTCTTATTTTGATTTTGTTTATGTTTTCTCGTAATAACTAAATACTTTATTTTTATCTAAAATAAAAATATCATTTTAGCATTCAAATCATTAATTTTATTAGTCGTTATTATTATAATTTGATATTTTTTTAGTATATTTAGTCATTATATATTTACAAAGTTTTAAACAAAAATAACTTATATATTATTCTTAAAAAAATTAAAATTTTCAAAATAAAAAACAATTTTTAAAGATTGAGACTCAATTAACCTTATAAGAGTGTATTCAGTGTAATGTATTTATTGAGTAACTCAGTGTAATGCATATAATTAAGTTGGTTCCCGGTGTGGCTGGTCTCAAAACTTAAAAAACTCTCACAGATTAGGTATTATTGGTAGATGAATTTTACCTCACATTCTCCTAAGATATGAGTCCAATTTTTATGCACGGAATCAAACTTTGTTTTTAAGTTTAATTTACTCATTGTTTTTATTATTATTCTGTATGCTTTCCTAAGCTACTCAATGTTATATATTTTGTTTAATAATAAGAAAAATTTTTAGACGTCGAATATGTTATTCAGCACATAAATAGAATAAAAAAGAGAAAAAAATTATAGATATGATAAGATTTATGATATGATAGAAAAAGAGAGATAAAGAAAAATGAACTAAGGGATAGAGGCAGAACATGATGTTCAATAAGTATTGATTTATACAAAATATTTACAATTATATATTTTTCTTACAATTTAAGAACACGTTATCTAAAATATATTTACACAAAAAGAATGTAAGCATTTGTTTTTGAAAGGATCAGATTTTTCTTTTTAAAAACTCATTATTACTACGCATGCTAATAATAAAGTTTGTTTTTCAATATCTAACTTATTTTTCCAAAGTATACACATTAATGTGTACCATGCACTTAAGGTTGAAAAAATATAAGAATCTAAAACAATAACAGTAAAAGAAAAAAAATATTTTAGTCTGCTTTATTGGAAAATATTAATAATTAGTAGTTTTTAAATTATCAAATCAATTATAATAAATCAAATTAATATTAAAGGAAGACTACTAATATTATTTTCTTGCAAATATAATCATATAATCATTCATATCCTTTAAAATACTAATAATAAATTATAAAAAATGTTAAAAAATAATACTAAAATTTTTATATAAATTTAAAGGAGAGAAAAATATAATATTATTATCTTTACAATGATAATTATAAAAAGATAATTAACTATTTATTAAAATGAAAAAAATAAATAAGACTTAAATATTATTATTTCTAAAATTATAATTTCAAATAAAAAATATATCATAATTTTAAAATATCATATACAGTATATTAAAAAATATTAAAGTTCAAAAAATCAGGGAGGCCTTTGGTCCTCCAAGGGATGTATACATACCATAGTGTATAAAATTATGAATAATTTATGTATTATTACTCTAATGACAATGATATTTAATTTATATCATATGTCCCCTTTCCTTTGGCGTTTCTCCGCTATGCAACTGATCTTTTAAATTTATGAGGTGGTGATGTTGCTAAAACTGCAAATGTTATCACTCTCATTGACACATCATGTGATCATGTCATTGCCATTTTTACTTTTTTCGTCAACGTCATGTTACCATCGTGATTGACACGTAATTTTTTGCTGAAAAATTGCATATAATTAATTTATAACTATGATTTAAGTTATTTAATACGCAGGGTGTAAATATTGGATAAAGTTAATGAGTTTTTTCTTATCAATGCATAACCTACTTAATTCTTTCTTCATCTTGCTCTTATTGGTCGCCTCAGCTGAAAGACTCTTTTTTTGGCTGCTTTTTATTTTCGTCGTTTGGGCGATTAGGCATTGTATAGGAACCAACTTCGGCTCCAAAAACAAAAGAATCTCTTTTCAGGCTGCTACTTCTCTGATTACCAGCAAGACTAACATCACTGCTACATTCCACTAAACCATGTAAAAATCACGTAACCCCATTATTTCAAAGGTTCCACCTTATGTAAAGAGACAATTTATGAATTTAAACTCATCACTAATAGGTCACCAAGACACAACTTTATCGTTATGTTAGGACTCGTCCTCAACATTCCACTAAAGTTGTTATGAATTATTCTGTTGATGATTTTCTCATTCTGAAAAGTCTCGGTATTGATGGCCATCCCCAACGTGCGGATAGAATTAAAGAAGGTCACTTGGTATCAGCCCAAATGAGGATGGATCAAGTGCAACACATATGGTTCCTCTCTGGGAAATCCGGGAATATCTGGTTGCTTTATTTCCAAAAGAAATAATAAGTAAGTTTCATATTTGCTGTATCTTTAATACATTGACTGTAGTTAATTAATCTTTTGAGTAAATTAGACTACTCTACCTATTCTTTTTAAGTAGAGAATTTGATTTTAAAGTAAGAATATTTGTCATTTAATAGTAAATAAAAGAATAAATCAATATTAAATCAACGCTGGATAATCAACAAATAATAGTCTTTATCTTTGCAGATATTCAACAAAGAATCCTGTCACTTGGAATAATCATTAGATAATCCTTTTATCCCTTATGTTAACACACTATAAAAATGTAAAGTAAATACCTCGTACCACGCGAAGTGCTTGTATTTGTAAGAGAAGACCTGAGTTTGATTATGGCAGCAGAATACGTTCTTGAAGGAGTGAACAACTTTTGGTGTAACTATAAAAAATTGGTCTTATAGTTGATTGAAAGAATTGAAGCATATGAAAATAACTCAAGGCTTGTCGAAAAAAAAGTCTAGTTAAAAAAAATATCGACAAACTTGATAAATACCTAAACTGATTATGATAAATTGGTAATTAAAGATCTATTTTCAATCACAATATGTTATCTTGAAAAATAATATCATTTAATTGCTTTCAAAATATTTTCCATTATCATCTTGATCCTCTAATATCCTCTCCTCTCTCTTTTCTTGTTTCCGTTTGTTATGTTCCCACATTACTCTTATTGCCCCAGTCTTATTTTTCTCAAGTATTGAGACGGATTTTGACCAACAAAATAAGTTTCATAGGTATATACCAAGGTATCTTCTTTCATACTGTTTGCTTCTTCAGGCTTGTAGCTCTTTTTTTTTTTTCCTTCATCTTTTTACTTTATTTTGTTTTTCTCTAGTGGATGATGATGACGATGAGATGATGATAAGTTATTGGAAAAGATAGAGAAGATGAGTAATTCACATTCTGAGTTACGTGAAGAAGGTGATAAGCCGAAGGCTGATGATGAAGGGACACATGAGAAACTAACTACAACAACACGCGAATGTGAATTTTGTGGCAAGTTTCTGGCAAAGCATTAGGTGGCCACAAAAGTTTACCTTCAAGCTCAAAGGAAAGAGAAAGAGGCTAATAACTCTAATGGCAATGGCATCATCGTTGTCTCCAAATAATTTTTTAGTGGCAAATTCAATTGTCCTATTTGTAGGAAGGATTTCCCATCCAATAAGTCCTTGTACGGACATGAGATCCCATTCTGATAGGAATTGGAAGGGCATTCATCTCCTGTATCTTCTTCTCTCCTTAATCATGAGCATAGTTCTCACTCTGACTCATCTATGGAAGAGAACAAAGGTTGTTTCAAGTCAGATGAAGAGCCCGCTATTGATCTATCAAAACGTTTGCAAATGCAACCAAGATGGCATAATACCAATAACAAAGATGGGGAACGTGTTTATAGTGAAGAAGATCATGTAGCTGCTCATATACTTGTGTCTTTGAGTCATGACACACGGCCATGTGGTGCGTATCCTGAATTGTGAGAAGAATATGAAAGGAGCGCCAAGAAGTATGATCATTGAAGATATTCTTAGTACTAGTGGGTTGACAGATCATGTTAGTCACTTTGATGCATCAAATGTGTTGAAGAAGAGAAAGCTGATAGTGAAATTGAAGAATCCATGTTTAGAATTCAAAGATGAGAAGCCGGATACCTACCAATGACATATAGAAGATAATGTGTTGCTAATACTATTCTAATTGAGTCATTATAGATTAGTGTACAAGGATGATTGTACCACATAGTTTTTAATTTGCCAAATCAATTTTTTAATGTGTATTTCTTTTTCAATTATTACTGAGCAATTTGATTAAAAAAATAGTTGCTCATGCAAGGTATTGAGTTAGCAGTGATACAAGGGGTATTTCTTTAGTACATTCCAAGTTCCACTGATAACATTCTATCAGCACCTCAACAAGAATAATACTTTCTTGATACTGAAGTAGTAGAATTCTGCTATGCTGTTACCTTTTTGTTCAAGAGTGATATGTTGATTCAAGGGGTGTTTAGGCATAGGTTTCATGTAGACCAGAGTGTTTACATGTATGGATTTCAAGAACACTAGTCACTAGATACGATTTCATAATTCGATTGATGATGTTGGAGAACATAAATTTTGCTATTAGTAATTTACCATTTTTTTATCTGTAAGTATTATACCCAATATCAAGAATTTACAACACTCACATACCCTACTCAATTAACTGAACATAGATTTTGCTAAAATCCAGTAATTAGTTATCATTTTGTGAAATATAAACCAATAATATTCATCACTACTATTACACTAATGAATTAAGGCAGAGAGTGATCAACATTAGCTAGTCTTACCATCATATTGTGGATGTCACTAAAGAGGAATTAAGATAGATTGACACAAAAACTGATAATGTGTAAATAATGCACATAGGTATAACTTTCAAACTAGTTTTTCACATGAAAATTACTCAAATTCTAAAAAACTGTTCACACACTGTATATTCTTCGGCCCCTTCAAGATAAAAGTTTCTAGCTCCACCAAATGAGCATATTTCACCACCTTTCTGATACACCTTGGTGCATAAGCTTTTCTGTTCTGTTTCTCTTTTGCTTCCACCACAAGGTATGTCACGATTTTTTTCTTCTAACTTCTGTTTCGGTTTTGGGTCCCTCTCATTCCCATTGTTTCTGTTTTCTTTTTGTTCTTCATCTTGCCAGTCTTGGCTTTTTTGTGTTTGACTTTCCATGTGCTTATTGTCATTTTCTTCCATGTTCAGTTGATAAGGAGTTGAGAACCCTTCCTCATCTTGGAGGCTCTTTAGGGTATGTCCTTGTTCCTGGTTCATCTGATTATATCCTCCTTGACCTATCATTTTTTTACATGCTCAGTGAGGAGAAACATGCAATAAAACAAAGCATATGCTAATGCTAACCCACATGTGAAATGCAAAAATGAAAACAATTAAAAGTATTGAAGCTGATAAAGATCACATGGTTATATTATGACTAGATGAGATGACCTTAAGTCTAAAAGTACTCAAGTACTTACTATTGGGGGAAGTCTCAGTGCTGTAAAGATCATGTTCAGTTGAAGTGTCTGGTAGTGGTATACTGTCAGTGTATGTTTCATGGGTGCTACCAGTACCGGGTCGTGTTTCTTGGGGGAGGTGTAGTGGTTCTCTTAAACGTAGAATTTTATTGAAACGCCTTACTCTTAAGATACCACAAGAAAGCTTCTGGAGGAAATACTCCTCATCATTCTTCATTTTCCTGTGACCACCCAGATGCATCTTAAATTAAAATGATGCTGTAGTTAGATAATTCACTAAAATTGGGTTTTGATTTTACACTTGAAATAATTACATTCTTTGTTATGTTATTCCATTGTTTAATCAAAAGAAAGGTATATTTGTAGTTACCTACACCCTGCAGTTATTTCAATCTCCTAAATATGCGAACGTTGCACTACATGTATGGCTTTATATAGATTTGGGTTTGACCGGTGTATAATTAAGAATTTTTTTATAACTAGATTATTTGATAAACTAGTACAAATACCCATAACTAAATGCAAACAGCCAAATTTGACTTCACCTACGATAGACTGATTCATAAGTTATCTATCATTTTGTCTTTTTTCTTGTGTGTTCAATGTGTATTTCAATTTAAGCAGTTGTATTGTCAAGGCATAACTTGCTAGTGCTTGAGTGGGTAGCCTGAATGGTTATCTAGGAGTACAGTTGAAATTTATATTGATATATAAAGAGATTTTGACTAAAACAAATTGTATGTCAGAATTATTTTGTGATCTTGCTGTACTTGAAATTAACAAAAAATCAAAATTTGCAAAATCTAATTTATTATTTAGGTTTGATTTGATTATCTAATTTTTAAAATCAAATAGTCTTCAGATGAAGGGTTTCAAAAGAATTACATCATTCTTGCATGCCTAGTTAGTTTATAATTTGACATGTTTTAGACTTTAGTAGTCCATCCATGAGACTAAAGATAATTCAGATAATCCATTTAATTTCATCTTACCTGTCCAGTATGAGCCAGTTTGCCTTTAGCTTCATGGCTGATTTCAATGCAACTGTCTTTAGTGATGATCCTATAGCTGTTTCTATCTTAAATCCAACCTGAAAATAAGATGTGCAAAGTTTCATAAGATGCAAAAAAAAAAAAGGTTTATAGTTTTTGTTCTCTAGCTCTCTCGAAATGATTTATTGTCTTGAGAGAAACATGGGCGGTAGAAGTATAGAGGAATAAATAAAATAAGAGCTTAAATCATTGAATGTTTTAATCAATTATTTTTATTTATTAAATGTTACTTCTACTTTTGAGAAACAATGTTAAAAGAAATAAATTTTGGAGAAGCATTGTTTCCAAATTATTGTTTATGTTTAGCTTAAATCATTAAATGTTAATTGTACTTTGGAGAAGCAGATGTGTGGATCATTCAAGACCTATATTTGATAAACAGAAATAGTGTATGTGTTGAAAAAAGTAAACCATGAAAACAGAACAACAACATGGAAGCAACATCACTGCAGTCATATGTGACATGCAGCCTGGTTTTTCATATATTATGAAGCTATCATATTAGTTTTAAGTTTTAACACCACCATTATGTATGTTGTTGATCTAATATGACAGCTTCATAATATATGAAAAACCAGGCTGCATGTCGCATATGACTGCAGTGATGTTGATTCCAGGTTATTGTTCTGTTTTCATATTTTTCTTTTTTCAACATGGTATCAGAGCCTCATTGATCTTTCGGGTCTCTGAGGTAGAGAAAATCAGAGTTAATGAGGGAGTGCAAATAAACCCTTCTGAAAAAAAAGGCTGCTAGTCGTTTTTGATAGCAGAGCCTCATTGATCTTTCGGGTGTGTGAGGTAGACAAAATCAAAGTTAATGCGAGAGTGCAAACTGAGGTCAGGTTTTGATCAGTTTTGCTCTACCCATATGCCATGGTGTTCAATGCATATTGGTAGCTCAAATGCTTATATCAAAAGAGGTTGCATGTCGCCATATGACAGCAGTATGATATCCTCGTTTATGCCAAACATAATGCTCATATAATGCCATGGAATTGAAATTACAAGGAAATGTCAATGTTTGAGGGTGAAGATCAGCTTGAAGTATTGAAGAAAAATCTCAAGGAGCGTTTGAAATATCTCGCACTGCCAACAGTATGTTTGATATACTATTACTTTAGAAAATTGTACTTCTGATATACAGTCTGCAACTGCAAGTTGTAGAAGAGTGTTGCCTATCTATAATTTGGTAGTGTTTTAAAGTCAACCATAATTTTGTCAACCGTGGAATGGTTTTATTTTCATGCTAGAAGTGGAGGGATTCTTTGTAATTGGGTAAATCTTAAATGTATAAAACTCATTATTTTTCCTTTTAGGCAATACAAGTAAATTGTCACTTGTTTTTATCAAAACGGAAAATTGTTTACCTGGAGTTGTATCAATTGCAATGATGAGAATAATAGAAATAGGGAAATCTGTTTTTGGTCTTCTTCTCCTGCTCTTATTTTGTATTTTGTTTTACTTTGTCATCTTATTACAATTTATACAAGTTCACAAGAAAAATAATGGCTTACTGTTTTGCAGATAATGTATAGTCATTCATGTGGGAACTCTTGTTCTGTTGAGAGGTTGTCAAAGGGTTTTTTAGCTGCAACCTATTACTTTTCCTGCTATCCTTTAGCATAGTTAACACCCAAAAGGAGACATGGAAGTGGCAACTGGACACAATTAAGAACTTTTTGATAACAATATCCACATTTTGGAATCTTGAAGACTATGATATAACGTTTGGAAGTTGGAAGTACTAAACAAATATCCTTGGATCACTGCTAACTCAATACTTCGCAGGAGCTACTATTTTTTTTATCAAATTGCTGAATGCCGAGTATGATTTTGATATTATAACCCCCTCCAACCACTGTCACAGAAAATATCACCAATATATTTAGCACTCCTTTTTCGTATTTTTACATGATTAAGTTGCATTGAGATTTTGGTGTAGAAATAGTATATTCACCGCATATATATATAATATAATAAGGATTAAGCTTACTATCGCAGAGAAATCAAAGAAAAAAAGGATCAGAATACCGACATAAAAGTTGAAATTTGGAAACAAATGTTCTCAAAAACATCTTTCTAGTCTAATTATCTCTTAAATATTTAGTAGTTAATATGCATGCCATATTTGATGTTTTCTATTGCTCACATAGCATGGTAAAGTTCATAATGAAAACAAAAATAGAGAAATGTTATTAACTAGAATTTCTATGACCTTTTTTGATTTGTATTGTTTAAAAATCTGAGCAAGCTCCGGATTTTTAAGATACTCTTCCTTCTTCCTTGCAGCTTGTGCCTCAATCATCTTCTGGTTAGCTCCAAACATTAACCTGCTGTCCACACTGCTTTTGTAACCCACTACAACAAAAAAAGGTATAAAGGGAACCAAAAATTGGATTGATTAGTGAAATTAGTATGTTCTTTGATTTTCCGTTTTCTTTCTTCCTAAAATGATTTTGAGAAGACAAATAAAATAAGTGTGTATTTCATTTCTATTTTCTAAAACTTATTTTAGTTTTTAAAATACAACTAAACAAATTCGTTCAAACAGGGAAACAGCTGGTAGTAAGTGATGCAAGGCATGCACAAAAAAGAATGTAGAATTGATGCAGAAGTTGAACAAGATGAAAATAGAAGAATATGAGAAAACGTCTCAAGTTGTTTTTGGATTTTAAAACACTTGTTTTAGAAACAATTTTCAAAACTTGATAGATATTGGATAAGAAACTGATTGTTGAGTAGTGTAGAATTGTTCAAGCAAACAAATTTTAAAACTCAAAAAGCAAGATGACGACTTACTAGGAGTAATAACCTGGTGCATGACTACAATTAGTGTGAGCATATCTCCTGGCCCAAGTAACAAGCCATGTAGAGACCATTCAAAGATTTTAATATTTATTTCTCTAGAAGCATCATGAATAACAACTACACTTTGCCCTTCCATGGCAATGACTTCAATACACCTTATTGAGGAACTCCAACTTTTTATTACAAAGTGGTTCAAGGAAATTTTGTGTAACAAAAGTAAGTTCTAGCAGCTTAATAAAGTACGAGTTTCCCAACGAGACAGTGTGTGTCCAAAGTGATTTTGTCAATTAGTGATAATATCTTAAGATAGCATTTCTTGTGCTCGTCAAGTATCCTAAGTAACCCCTTAAAAATGATTATTCATGATTGGCCTTAATGGTTTAGCTTTGGCAAAATCTAAGCTCATTGCCCTAAACTATTCGATGAAAACGAATGATTTCCTGGTCAAGTAACGAAATTACCAAGCATTGTTCTGTAGCTAAAGTATTTTCATGTTATTATTTCATTACTTTTTATAGTTTTATTTGTTCTCTTTCAATGATTCTGTCATGGAGCTGCGACATATGGAACATGTTTTTTGAGAAAGTAAAACAAACTTGTGATGACGTGTAGCCATAACGTATTAAACCAATAGCGATATGTGAAGTGGGAACTCGTGATAAAAGAGCAACTGAAAATTTGAGGTAGGTTGGTTGCACTATTGTTCAAAATTTGATTCTATAGCCGGAACATATGGACTATACCATTTTAATTTTTTGCTAAGGACGAATTTAGCACAGATTTGATGGTAAACACACTTAAATTTTTTTTAAGCAGATGACGACATTTTTTAAATTTCTTTAACTCAACGAATTGTTTAATATAAATTCTAAGAGTAAAGGCATTAATGATATGCATAATCTCAAATAAATAGAACATATACAATCACAAATTTATATTTCTAAATAATTAAAGTATTTTTCATATAATCTATGTCATGCATAAAATTTTAATATCTTATGCAACTCACAAAACATAATAAACATGCATTTAATTAGATAAATATAAAAAATTAACTTAAAATAAATAATAAAAAGTATGATTTCCATTAAATTACTTAAGTTCCTGCTAAATCCAACCCAAAAATGTAAACTTTTATACACATATTAAACACCAATTATAAAATTGTTAAACAATTTTGATGAAAGTTAATATACTCTTACATCATAAATTAGAATATACAATTTAGAGAATAAATTATCACTTTTTTTGTTAAAAAAAAAAGAGACCTGTCTTAATATATTTTTTTTGTTCTCTCCTTTGGATGTGTATTAAACTTTCTACTCTCACATGCAAGTACAAACTTCTCTCTTAAGCATTTCAAACTACTTCATGTCTATCTCTAAATTGAATTTTAATATCTTAATATATAATTTATTTATTAATTATTTTAATGTCCTATGCAATACATACATATATTAAAATATTTTAACTCTTTATTTTTATAAAACACTTGATTGTTTACCTTTTTTTTTTATTCGGCATTTAATTGTTTACTTGATCCGTCTAATTTAGATTGTTACACTATTTCAATCTTCATAATTTTATCATGGAAATCAAATATTTCAATTTTAAAATTCAAACAAATACAATCCTCTTATCATTTTTCTTAATCTAAAAACTTCGAAATCTTATTTTATATACCTAGGTCAAGAAGGCTTTTATAAAAACAAATGTTTGGTTAAAAAAGTTAGACTTTACATTATTTAAAAAGCCTTTTAAAAATATCAGTAATCTTTTTTACTATTATTATTATATTAATTTTTATAATGTATTAAAATTGCATATTAAATTTAAAATATTACAGAAGTTTTAAAAAAAACTCCATAAATTTATCAAATTACAGTAAATTTTAACATAGAAATTTGCTTTTTTCCTAAACGTGGGTCTGGAACGTGAATTTGAGTTCAGAATACAGAAGTAGGGACTGATCTAGGGTTTGTGACTGTGCATGCTATAAATATCAATTATTGAGCATCGAAGGAGTCTCTCTCTTTTACACTCACTCACTCTGCACTCACCACTGCCACTCTTCAATCGCACTAATGGCTGTCACCTTCTCAGATCTACACGCCGAAGGGGGCATCAAATCCCTCGATCAATTCCTTTCTGGGAAAACCTATATTTCTGGGTAACACTTATAACATCAACTCAATGTCTTATGATTTTTTATTTTATTTTTTACTGTTTTTGATATTTGGTTTATTGAATCTGTATGTGGGTTTTCGAGTTCAGGGATCAGTTGACAAAGGATGATATTAAAGTGTATGCAGCTGTTGTTGAAAAGCCAGGGGACACTTTTCCTAATGCTGCCAAGTGGTACGATGTTGTCTCTTCTCAACTTGCTCCAAGGTTTGTTCCTCTCTCACTTCTTTTCCTATTCTTTTTTCTGCTGCAAATCATAGCTATATTTTTCTTTATTTGGTTTTGCAAATATGATTTGTGCTAATTTCAATTTTTATTTGAGTAGCTTTCCTGGCCAAGCTCAAGGGGTAAGATTCAGTAGCGCTGCTGCTCCAGCTGAAGCTGCACCTGCCAAAGCGGTATGCTTTTTCCTTAATTTTATATTTTGTTGTTGCCTTTTTTTAAAAAAAAATCGTATGTTATGTTCAAAAATGTATGTATATATCATTTAGTATTTGACTTTTTTAGTACTTTAGGGCGCTCGATAGCTAGATTTTTAATTTATATTAAAATGTGTGAAATTTACATGGAATTGTTGTTAATACTTAATAGGAAACTAATAGCAAAAGCCTTATCTTATCTTAATAAGAGTGTGACTGTGTGAGGATGATTGATTGCCATGCATATTGCTATTATGAGGGAGGTATGGGACTGAGTGGCTCAGTAGAAATGTTAAGTTTCTTTTCATACATTAAAAATATAGATAAATGTATGCTAAAAATTTTTAAGCCATTGGATTATGACTGCAGGACCTTGCACTTGCAGCTACTGTTCTAACTGCAGGCAATTCGGTTCCAGTTAGTTCATGTAAGATATTGGAAGTGGATTGCCTGAAATCAGTGTGTGTGAAAGTAGAATCTTTACTGCCTATTTTGTTTTTCAAACTTCATAAAGTTAATGGTATATAAATAAATAAATAAATAAAAACTTGAGCTGTGGAATCATGACTGCAGAGTTGACTTCATAAAGTACTTTCATATTGATTATGTAACCATATTCATATGTAACATAACATGTTTACTATATAGTTCCTGAACGTGATATGTATTAAGATAGCAGCATTGAAGGCACTTTATAGCATTGAATAATACTATAATTTGCTTTTTACTCGAGATAGTTACTTAATTTTATACCCTATGCAGAGTAGTAGTTGCTGTGATTGATTTCATCATGATGTGATTACTAAGTGAAATTGTTCTTATCTAAGATAACAATATTGAAATGAAGGCAGTACTTGGATTGTAAAATTGTAGAAATAGACTTTTGACTTTATAGTATACATGAAGTGTAAGATATTATTGTAGTTGTACTGAAACTGCTAAGTGAACTAATTCAACTAATTTGATCATTGGGATTTGTTTGAATTTGTTAGGCTGC
>PYAF01005569.1:1825326-1846761 GCA_007407185.1 Glycine tomentella
TTAAATTAATTAATTTTGTCCAGGCATAGTTCGCTATCAGCTCAAGCGAATTTGACACGTGGCAGTCAGATAGCCTAATTAGCTGCCCGTCACAGCTAACTACGTATACCAACCACACGTTGCCAACTCAGCCTGCGTAATCCGCTTTGGGTCCCAGCGAAATTTGAAGCGTGGCATTTTGACAAAAAGTTTGATAAGCATGACATTTTGCCAAATAATTTGAGTAAAAGTGGCATTTTGACCGCTGTGTCTCATATAGTAGGGGCCAACTTGACAACTTAAATGATTCATATTTATCTATTTTTAGTTTTAACCTACTTTCTAAACTTATTTTTATTTGACTTTTTATTTTAAATAAAAGTTAAAACTATTCTAGTTAACTTTCTTTATACTCCATCATATACCATATTTAAAATTAAAAAATAAAATAAAGTAATATGAACCTAATTTTTGTTATTTATATAAAATAAAAATGTCTATAATTATAACAGAAAAATTCTATTTATGAAAAAAATAACTTGTCTAATAAATAAATAGTTTATTTAATTGACATTATAATAAAAGAAAACGTAGCTAAATAAATATGAGTGTTCAAGCTTATTTCTAAATCATATGAAGTGTCACTATGAGCTAGTAAACACAGAAGTTTTTTTTAAGAGAGTAAGCACAGAAGTTGAACTATTGAGACAAGATATTATTTTCAAATTTTAATTTATTTAACTGAAGATTTATTTTATGTTTATGTTTTTGGTTTTTCCTTTTATGGTTAACTCTATAATTACTATTTATTATTAAAAATAAATTTTCTCAATTTTTTTTTGTTATAAATAAACTCATTTGGAGAGTATAAATATTATCCTTCTAAACGAAATTAAAGTGTTAATAATCCCGTATCTTTGTCATGATATTGCTTTTGTGATTTTGTCATATACACAGAAAAAAAAAAGGTGGACCCTGTTGGCATGCATGCATTAGTTACTATGCGTAGGAGTCACAAGCAGCATCATTATCTGCCATCAAAGGTTTTTACATCTGTCACAAAAAATACAAACAAAAAGAAAGGGTCAACATATATCAAGAGAATTTTTTATTTATCGCTATTTTTGCATTTGATGTCGCACTCCTGGGGCATTATTGTCCTCGAAGTCCCACAGGAAAATAGTTTTTTTTAGATGAAAAGTAGTAACAAAGAAAAAAGCAAGGTAATGGAAAATTAATTCTACTTTTCTTTTTACTACGTTGTTTATTTTATGAACTTATAGTTATAGACAAATTAAACTGATGAGTAGCCAAGTTAATGATAAAATATTCCACACACTACACATGTTAAAAAGTTTTCTTTTACTGATCACATGTTAAAAAGTTGGATCACTACTAATTGAGTTTAAAATTACTCCCTATCTATTAGTTTCCTAATTGATATTTAGGAAAGAAGGTTGAACTTGAGATAATAAAATAAATAATTACTCTCCGATCCACGTTTTCATTTTATTTTCAAGTTCACTTCAAATGAATTCAATAAAGATTATTATGATATCGTACTATAATTTAAATAAATTCACCCGTGTTATAAAATTAGAGAATATAATTTGAAAATGCCTTTTTAGTCTTCTCTCTTCTCTTCCTTAGATGTGTTTTCACACATTATTCCTGCAACTAGCTAGCCATTCATAAAGTGGATATTCTCATATGACTGGTTAATCGTGTCAATGTCAACTGTTATATTTGGCTACTCTCACACATTGCTATACAATGAAGCTGGGGCAGACTTAACAGAGGAAGGACATGCAGGATCCAATCAAACCACTCTACTTTTTATTATATGAGATTATTGGGATATTTGTTGTACTTTTGGCTATGGAAAATTATTTGAGGCAAAATGGACAGTTCACATTCTCTACTCTACACAACCCTTGTATACTTTTATAATATGGAAATTAGAGAAAGAAAAAGAAGAAAAGAAGTTACAGGATTCACCTAGCAAACAAAACTGAGACAACTGTGATGCTGCCAACTTGGACTAAACTTTATGAGTAGTTATCATTGGAAGCCAAACACCTAGCTAGCCGCAAGTGCATAAAGAAAAACCAAGATATCTTGCCTCATTAATTTGTGTCTTTATTTATTGTTGTTATTCTTCTTCAGTTTGAATTGTGATTGTGTGTTTGATTGATCTCTAATCAATTTGACAGCTAGCAGGCTCACTACCACCAGTTATTGCATCCATATTAGGGTGGAATTTCAGACCAAAATCCACATGATTTTGATAGTGAAACGATGCAAAGAATGGAACTAAAAATAGGGAGTGACGGTAAGATTTTAATCCCACTTTTTTCTGCCTACAGGATAAGGCAAAAGTGAATAATGATTCAAAGAACGTAGTAAAATGGAATAACATATAGACAACTTTTGTTCCCAAAGTCCCCCTTAACTTTTGCATAGTAAAATATAGTGAGATTCTGTTTGGATAAATTTTAATAAACATTTATAGAAAAAGAAAAAATAAAATAAGTTTCTCTCGTAAATTAAAACTATACACAAGTTATGATTAACATTTTTGAAAAATCTAAATGATTTTTAAAAAAAGTGATTTAACTTGTGCATAAGTTAATTTTAGATTATAGGAGAAAACTTATTTGAAGAAAAATAGCCCATGAGTTTTTCAAAGGTGCATCAATCTCTCAATTAATTTAAAAAGAACTAGATATCCTGAACCTCCAAGCAGTAGTAATAGGGTTATCCTTCCTCCTGGAACTAATTCAGGTAGTTTCACCTATGAAGATGAATTTGAGTTCCTATAAGACCAGGACATTGCAGCAGAAACAAACTCCAAAAAGTAACAACACTGTCAATGACAAAAACTTGCTAGTCAAAACTTAAAACTACTTTTCAGAAAACAACTATAACCTTTGCATATGTTTGTTGTATTAAAGATTAACATGGTCATGAAAAAAAAAAGAACGAGCAATCAATACATGCAGACATGCAGGTATACCTGCATTCGTTCAGCAAAGTCCAAGGCTTTAAAAAATATTTCTGGGACCAACAATGAGAGTATATATAAGTGGTGGAACTAAAGTCAGTGTGTATGACTGTAATATATATATATATATATATATATATATATATATATATATATATATACACACACACACTTGTTTGGTGAAGCATACAAAGAGGTATAAGTCACAGTAAATCTTAAAATGATTCTATCAAATTTCAGTATTAGCTTTTAATCGAAAGATAAGCAAGAAAACGAAAAATCTAACACTTACAGTCTCAATGACAATAGTGATTATTAGTTTATTACCATGAATACTCAACAAAGAATGCAAGTAACTGCTGATGCTAAAAGGTCCTCTTCTTGAGTCACTACAACACAAGAATTGCAAGGATCAAAGCATCCACCTATGATTTTTCTTTACATTTGAGGGATATGATGGCAATAAGTAATGCTTGAATTAATACAAATAAACAAAATAAAAAAAAAGGGAAAAGTTATCATTAGTTTTGCAGCTATGAATACTGAATAGCAATTAAAATTTAATTTGGAGCACTGAGATTCTAATATCTAAGCTTCACTAGCGAGCATTCTCACCTTGAATTACCTTCAAAACAAAGGACATGTCTTAGTATTTCCATGAAGAGTGATGATCTGTGATAAACATTGTTGAAATCTAGTAACTAACATGATACTCATACATTTAATGTTGTGATACACAAAATGGTTTCTATTCATATTATATCATATTCTTAGAATGTGAGTTTGATCCTAACTAAATTTTAAAAGTTAGGTAAGAGGATGAGTACTATTCCTACTTATATATTCTATCTTGATCTTATTTTTATAAATTTAGAATAGACTTTAATATCATCTATAATGGATTTTTGACCTAATCAAATCCCAAAAATAGTTCAATGAAATTTGTCTCCTACTTATATAGTTTTTCTTTAATCAATGTGAAATTTGAGTTTTTCTCAATAATAGAAAATTACAATATATATGTAGTTATGTAAATGTTACAAACGAAAGTCTAAATACATGCCAATTTGCTTTGAAAAGCCAGGCAAGCCCGTTGGAAGGAAGCAACCATTTAAAAGTTATTAAAAGTGACAGTATCCACGTCAAATTAAAAAATTAATATAGGGAACACTCAAATGCAGATCAGGCAGAAACACAAAAATTTGGTAGTAGGAAAAAAAAAAAAAAAAACAAAGAGCAAAAATGGCGCAACATGGTGCCTGCAACCTGTATTAACACAAGGAAAAAATGAATAAATTGAAATTGCATAATGGGGATTTTACTCTAAAGACAGATGATGATGATAATGATAAAACGGATAAAGACTATAATGAATAAAAGAATTATAAGAACCAAAAAAAATATAAAAAAAATAGGAGAATTGGAATAAAAACAAACTTAGAATTTAGAAACTAAAAAGTTGTTTAAATATTATATTAATAAGCTACAACTTTAAGTTAAATATATATATAATTTTAATACCAATTCGAATAAGATAAAATTCCTAAATAACAAAACAATATCAAATCAAATTTTCCTTACAAAATTAAACCATTATTAACAGTAGTATATTAGGCAGTACATGCATGTCTGTTAAATTTGATTTTTTTAATAATTTAACGTGGTTAATTTGATGAGAGTTTAATAAATAATAATAATAATAATAATAATAATAGTTAAAGGAAAAAATAGTAGGTAAATAATTACAAGGTAAAATAGTCTATTAAAAGGTGAAACCAAAAAAGGGTATTTCATTTATTAAAGTTATAGATTATAAATAATATATCAATATCGTCCACACACTCGTATCATAGCGAAGAACATTGTGTATCATATTCATAGTTATGGTCTCTGTTTTAGCTCGCCATGCATTAAATAATCACCATTGAAAAATTTCGATTAAAACAAACTATTCGAGTGAGGTCTGTAGAACTGGCCAGTTGGGAGAAATGGGATTTTGTCACAACTAGAAAACCATGTTTCCTTCAAAAGTCTGTTCAAATTGCACGTAATTCGTGCCGAAGCAATTTCGTCCATTAATTTTATCTGTAAATTCGTGCCACCATGGACAATTGGATCACCGAAGAAGCACTTAACCAGTTGTCAACGATGATAACAGTTCATTTAATTCAACATTCCAGACGTAACTAATTTTCATGTTTAAGAAGAAGTTAATAATTACTATTCCTTCTGTTCCTATGTATTATTAATAATGTGTTCTTGAAAAAAAAAATATTTCTCTCTCTTATTTATTTGATTTTTGCTGAGTTATCTTATTTATTTTATAAAATCACTTGTTTATAATTTCTCTCTTTCTATTGAAAAATTAACTAGTGTTGCACAAACTTAGTAATAATATAGAGAGATTAAGACCCACAAAACAAAACATTCGAAAACTCAACAACTCAAGGTAAAAAAAAAAATCCTATGTGCTTTTTTATAAACGAAGTCGTCAACTGCGTCACGACTTTAATAAAAAGAATAAAAAACATAAAATGAAAAGTAAATCTCTATGTGTATTTCTTTTATTTTCTTATAGAAACATCGTACTATGAAGTAAGTTTTTTTAACACTATACTCCACTTTTATTTTCTAACATGTTCTAAAATAAAAATAATTAATTATTATTTTTCAATGGTAAAAGAGAGATTATAAACAAATGAGTCTATAAATAAATGAGAGAAAAATAATATTATTTCTTTCAAGAACACATAATCAATTAGTTAACAAGGTTAGTTGTAAGTGGATAATTAATAAACCTTAACCTGTATAAAGTTGCACTTGTTAGAAAAATCGTTAATATATTATCTTCTTTTAATGAGAGATATTTATAGTATAAAAATAATTAATATAAAAAAATTATAGATTAAATTTTATAAAAATAAAAACATCATTTCAAATTTAAGTTTTATACATAAAAATGAATATAAAGTATAATTTTCACACATTTGATATAAATTTTGGCCTACAACAGATTTATTTAGGGTGTATTTATTTTGAAGGAAAAAAATAAAAGACAAGACAAATTTTAAATTTTATTTCGTGAAACCCACGCAACTTATGCGGGGCAACTACCAGTGAGGCTGTTGCATTTGGTGAGCTTAAAAGGTATCCACTTTACACTTAATCATCCATTCCTTAATTCTTACACTTGATTTATTATTCACTGTAGAAATTGAAATTCTGATTTCTCCTCATTTTGTAGACTAACCATTGAAGTGTCAGCTTTTGATTAACGCGCTAGACCATATATTCTAACATAAATACAAGTTTGCGGCATAATTTTTGTGTTTTGGGCGGCGGGTTAGAACTTGGAATGTATTATTTGCATGTTCCCCCCACTGAAAGCTTAGCACCAACAATCAACTGTAGAATCATAAGAACCAACATCAAATCACACACATTCTGGGTTTCTTTCATTTTATTCATTCATCTTTCTCCCCTCATTTTACAGAGAAGGAGAAGAAACAAACTGTCTTGGTAAACTAAAAAGATCATTCCCTTCAAATGGAGAACTCCACTCCCGGGAACCACCAGCAGATGTCTCAGCAGAAGCTACTCCATCTTGCAATCCAGGCATGGGAGCATTCATGCTCCCATTTGAGGGCACTGGTCTCATTGATGATTGAGCTACAACTCCTGAAGCATTTGAGTCATACATCGGAGCACTATTACTCCTTGAAAACGGTGAAAATCCTAGCCGTAAACTGTTTGACCTTGGTGAAGCTAAACTTCTATCCAAGGACCAGTCTATGTTGGTATAATCAAACTGCATTGTCCCACCAGTGCTCCAGTCTACTGGAGAAGAAGCCCCTGATGGGCCTGCTGATCCTAGACCGGAAAAGAGTCCTAGAGAAGTAGCAGCAGCAAGCGGTGGAGTTGCACCTGTTCTACCCAATATGTTATTACCTTGGTGATCTACTGAATTGCTGCTGCTGCCACCAACAAACTGTTGTTGAGGTTGATACTGAAGTTGGTGGTACATTTGATTAGAATTAAGATAGTTTGGACTGAGGCTTCTAGTGCTAGGAGCATGAGATATAAAGCCATTATTAGATCTGACAGCATCTGAACTGTTAGTTGGATACCAACTAGCAGCTATTCCAGGAGGCGATGAACTCATGCTTGTGGCTGGAACTTGCTTTGCATTTACAGTTTGGGGCCGCTGCATCATGATTAATGGTTCCTTGGCTACTCCAGACTGAAGGTTCTTAAAATCACCTCCAGCAGGCATATATCGCGTTTCGGACTTAACAGGTGGGGGTGACATTTGCAACGGTGACCCCAGTGAATAAGAAACGGAAGGATTAGATCCTGCACTTGGCCACCTTTTATCAGCTACAGTAGCCTGTTGGGGCTTTGTCCATTCAGATTTAGGTTGGATTCTCTTTAGAGGTTGCATATTTCTATTACTAGAATCTGAAGATACTCCAATCGTCAATGCAGCCTTTGTATAGTTAAAATCCTTGTCATCTTTTTTGGGTTGATTTGGTAAAGGAACAGGTTTTGTTTGTGGTCTTGAGCTCTGACTTGCAACTCCTGACTGCTTAACATTGTTAATAATAGGAGGATCACCAGTTTCCTCTGGTTTTGGTGGAGCAGATGGTGGATCAAGTTTCAACTCTCTCAAGGTCTCTGCAGCCCTATCAAGATCACCCTCACAGTTAACAATCACTCTTTCAACCTCCTGTTTTGAGCAATCATACCTGGTTACCATATCTGCAATCCGAGCAAGCTCATCTGATATGTCAATTTTCAAATTGCCCCTACCTATGTTTGTATCCTTGTTACCATCTGCATCTTCACCACCTTCAAACAGCCACGCTACTGATTCCTCCACCCTACCTTCATTTAATATCAGCGCCATTGTTGCCCTTTCATGAGAAAATCCCATTGCCACAAGCTGTTGAGAAAGTGCCTCAAGTTTCCTTGACATAAGATAACCAGTACACCGCTCATGCAATTCCTGTGCTCGCCTTTCCTTCTGCCGTTGATGTTTTCTCTCATTCTTCTGGCGGATTTTCTCCCGCTTGTCATTATCAGCTCCTGGTACTGATTCCGGTCGAACAGGAACATTAGGGCTTTTGTCTTTATGTTCTTCGGACTCACCAGACCAACTACCATTGTTAGAAACAGAATCATACTCAACACCAGCAACCACTGAGTTGACAGGATGTTCATCTGTCTCATCTATGTTCCGAAAACGACCATTAGAATGTATTGGTGAGGTAGGAGCTGGTGACATGTCCAGAGTATGGAATGTTCCTAATAAGGGGTTATATGCACTGGCTGGAACACCAGCTACAGCATTACTAGATCCTGTAGGCTTTGCAGAAGCCTTCTGAGCTTCCTTGCTAGCCTTTCTGTCTTTAGACTTGGATCGGGATGCAGGAGACATCCTTAAGACTCAATGGCCCTGTAACATTTAAAGAAAACAAGTTATAGTACATTGCTTTTTAATTACCAAATCAATACAGGATTACATGCATCAACAAAGACAAACACAAACTTATTGGCCAAATAATATTCTGTTCACCCCCCCCCCCCTGCGAAAAAAATAAAATAAAATTGTTCAAATAAGGAACATCATGTTTGTATAGATCCATTGGCAAAACAGCAACAGCTTACAAGGTTGGGGGAAACTTGCAATAAAGGTAATGAGAAAGGGGGTAAACAAATGAACAAAGGCAAAAAGAAAGTGAATAAGCCAAAACAACAAGTACATGTTAAAATAATTAAACAAAACCCAACTGTTTATCTTCCCTTTAAAGAAGTTTTAATACAAAACTTCGAGGAATATGGGAAGAGGGAGGGTAAGGATTTCCTGTCCATAGTCCATACACTTTAATACATTTTAAAAAGAGAATTTAATCACACAGTAACTTCTTTTACCAATGATGACTAACTTCATTTATATGTGCAGCTACAGAAATTTATACAATTACACACAACCAATCTGACAGCAAAAAGCTGGATCCCTCTCTACACCGGAATGTCACAGTATCAAAATTGAGAATGTTTCAGTTGAATTTACCAGAAGGATGCACAACACTTATTAAAAAGCCAACTGAGAGTGCAAGTATCACACAGTCCAGTACCATTTTTCACAAAAGTTCAACCATTCAATCACGCAGAATTTTTCATATAATCAACTCTAAGACAAAAAACCACCATTGCACTTCTACATTAATCAACACAGTAAATAAAAGGAAAAAATGGCATTCTAAATGCTTGTGGTCTAACTGAAAAAAAACCTAACTTGCTTCCAAAGGCCGTAACATGATGACTCTTTCAAATTTTCACAAAATCACCCCACCCTCAACAAAAAATCCAAACTCTTGATAACCAACCATGACACCACAATCCCCCATAACACTGACATGTGACATTTCTATCACCAAAAAACCACAATCCCCCATTGGGCACTCAATACAAAAAATCACACACATCCCATTCAAAATTATATATAAAGAAAAACGCAATCAAGGTCAAAATTTCAAAACTCAGCACGCTATTCCCTCTCGAGGATCCGTGATATTCATAATTCCCCAATCCAAACAGACCAGAAATCCCCAAATCCCACAAAAGCAAAAAATGCGGAATTCGAATTACACAAAACGCGAAACCAAAGACGTAGTTTCTCAGTCCCCCACACAACCAACAACAAGGCGAAATACCGAATTCTGCGAAAGAGTATAACAGCTGCGGTTTGAGATTGAAAGAAAGACAGAGAAAAAGCGAAAAACGGGAACACGAAGAAGAAGAAGAACCAACCTAAGGTTTAGGAAATCGGAGCGTTGATGACGATGATGGAGACGGAAAGATCGCTGTTGAATGGAGAGAAATAGAACGAAGATAGATAAATGTAGAGATAGGTTTTTCGAGGCTCAAACTGAATTTGGCAGAATTAGGGTTTTGAAGATACAGAGATATGAAAATGATAAAAAAAAAAACAAAAAAAAAAACAATGACATGAATTTTATAATAAAAAAATATTAAAAGAGAAAAACGAAAGAAAAGTAAACTCTAATAACCGAAGATAATCATCTTCATCCAAAACATTAACATTAACACATCTTTAATTTATTTAATTAAGGTTGATGGTAGATGAAATCAATAACAGATGCAAAAAAATAAAAAAAGGAAAAAAAAAAGAGAAAAAAAGAAATAAGGATTAAGAACCTTGGTATACACATACCGTGATAAGAAAATTCTTTGATGTTCCATTACAAGCTTTCACACATGTAATAGTCCTATCATACATATCCTTGATTGTATTAACATACTTTAAAAATATTTTTTTCTTCTCAAGAGTCCATCATAAAACTTTTTTTAGGGATCCTATCATATACTTTCTCAAGATCTATGAAAATCATATATAAGTTTTTCTTCTTTTCTCGATACCTTTCCATTAATTGTCCCATCAAGAAAATACTCTCCGTGATATATCTTCCTATCTTCCTGGCATAAATTCAAAATTGATTTATAAAAACCTTGGTCTTCCTCCTCAAGTGATGTTCAATAACTCTCTCCCACAACTTCGTAATATGACTCATAAGCTTAATGCCTTTATAGTTAGAACAATTCTAAATATCTCCCTTATTTTTGTGAATAGGCACAAACATATTTTTCCTTTAAACATCATACATCTTATTTGATTGAAGAATCTTATTGAAAAGAAATGTCAATCATTTTATTGTAAGATCTCTCAAGCCTCTACACACTTCAATATGGACGTCATCAGGTCCCAAAGCTTTATTATTTTTCATTCTCTTCAAAGTCTCATTAACTTCATGTATATTAATTCTGCTCACAAATCTTCTATTCAAATCATCATAAGTATCCTCCAAGTCCACCTCACTTTTATCGTCATCTCCATTCAAAAGGTTGTTAAAGTAATTTAGCCATTTTTCACTTACATCTTCATCTCTTATAAAAAGTTTTTTATTTTCATCCTTGATACATATAACTTGGATTAGGTCTTTACTTTTCTTATCCATCATTTTTTCAAGTTTGTATATACATTTTTCACCATCCTTGCTCCCAAGATTTTTATACAAATCTTGAAAAACCTTGTCTCTAGCTTCCCATATTGTTTTCTTTGCATTTTTTCTTGCTACTCTAAGCTTTTGTAAGTTTTCATCATTGAGACTTTTATGCAAAGATCTAAAGCATTCCTTCTTTTGTTTAATTTCCTCATGCACCTCTCCATTCCATCACCATGTTTTCTTTGTAAGAACTGTGTTTCCTTTGCTTTCTCCCATCACTCTCCTTCCCATATTTTGGACACACATAGTCATCTTATTCGATATTTCATTTGCTTCTCTAAAAGACTCCCATGGTCCTTCACGCAACATGTTTTCCTTAAACTCTATTTGTTTTTCCTCCTTTAGCATCCATCATCTTATCCTTGAATTTTGAGCTCTCTTCCTCATATTAAGTACTTTGTTGAATCGAGCCTCTAGTACTACTAGTTTATGTTGCGTAGCGACACATCCTCTAGGATAAACCTTGCACTCGATACAAGAACTTCTATATTCTCTTCTAGTCATAAAGAAATCAATTTGACTACGATTTTAATCACTATGATAAGTAATAAGATGAGACTCCTTTTTTCGGAAAAAAAGTGTTCGCTAACATCAAATCATAGACTGATGCAACGTTCAAGATATCTTCTTCAGTCTCATTTCTCATCTCATAGCCAAAACTTCTATGAATTCTATCAAAACCTCTACTGGTTTTACCAACATGACCATTTAAGTCTCCTCCAAGGAAAATCTTCTCCTCTCGAGGTATCTCTCTCGAAACCTCTTCCAAGTCTTTTCAAAATTGGTTCTTTTTATTTGATAGCAGTCCAACTTTGGGTGCATACATGCTAAGGATATTTAAAATAAAATCACCCACTACAAGCTTAATCATCATAGTCTTGTCACCTTTCCTTTTGATGTCTACGACTTTATTTCTGAAATATCTATTGATGATAATTTCAACCCCATTTCGACTCTTGGTTTTACCTGTATATCACAACTTGAAACCAGTTCCATCCACTTCCTTGGCATTTTCTCTAACCTACTTAGTTTCTTGCAAGCAAATAATATTCACTTTCCTCCTAGCAAAAACATATACTAACTCTCTCAGTTTACCCATTAATGTTCCTATGTTCCCAGCTTCCCAATTGCATTCTTAGTCCCTGGGCGGTGTTTTCCCTCCACACTCATCCATTTGCGTGTTGGGTCCCTTGCCTACTTGTCACCAAATCCGGGTGAAGACATGATGCCTTGCCTTGCAGTAAGGACCCTAGCTCACTTATCACTACATCCCGAGACTGATGTAGCGTCTTGTCCTCTGGCAAGGATCCTAGCATATTTTTCGCTACATCCCCGAGGCTCGATGTAACGCGCTGCTATGAAGGGTATGTCCCAACGACATTCCATAAATGTTTATCTAATAAAAATAGTTGTTTTTTTATTGTTGATTCGTAACACCTGACATCAATCCTCCTCCTTTATTCTACCTTCTGACAAGCCATGCATGCAAATTATTGATAATTTTCGATAAATTTAATTTAGAGAGAAAAATAATTAATTTTAATTGTTGATATAAGAAAATTAATGGTTAAAGAGTAGTACTTGTATTTATACATTGAATTTTCAATAATGATTGAAACAGTTTATGATTTTTATGTGTTTATCGAAATTATTTTTATTTAAAACTAACGTGTCTCTCTTAAATTTTTTAAATAATAAAAAATAAAAGTTAAATAATATAAAAATAATGAAAAATAAATATAAGTTATAAAGAAAATTTAAAATTTAAGAAATAATTTAAAAATAAAATTATCAAATAAAATATGTACACCAAATAAGTAAGTGCTGATAATCTCTTTTTTTTTTGGGGATATGACAGTATCCAATCCCAATCGTTTTTTTTTTGGAACTGATTCTCTTATATGATAAGCTTTTTTTAGAAACAAATATGTTCAGAAATTTTTTATTTTTTGTTGTATTTTATGCCCTGTGTTTAGTGCTTTTTTTGGGTTGTAGTTTTTTTAATTTAATGTGTGGTGTTGGAAATGGAAAGTATTTTTAAGAGATAACTCAAAACCAGGTGATTTTCCTCTAATGAGGCTTCGAACTTTTTCAAGAGTAAAGTGGTAGGATATAATCAATCAACGTATTTTGATTGAAATTTTGAGACCATTTTGTATTATTTTGTGCAAATAGAAGTAATAATAATATTTATGAACATTATATGCACTAAATTTTTTTTAAACATAATTTAATATTTTTATTAGGAAACTAATTACTTTTGTTAGTAATTTTACTAACTTTAATTTAGAAAAAAATGTCTATATTACTTATATTACTAATATCAAATTGATCACTAAAACTTAAATTACTCACACAAACACACATGCGTGCCGCACATACATATATAATTGAAAATTTATTATTTTTTTTATAACATATTAGCATGTGTCATGCATAAGATGAATGCTTATTTTATAGGTTAAATTAATTTTTTAGTTCTTTAATTTATTATTTAGTCTTAATTTGATCTTTTAATTTTTTTGTTTCAATTTAGTCCTCTAATCTTTTCCTGAGTTTAATCTAAAAAATAAATTAGAGGAATTAAAAACTAATCTAACCTATTTTATATAACAATATTTATTATATAAAGTATTATATTATAATTAAAATTCTCATAAAAAAATATTTAGTAGACTAAATAAAAGTTAATGAGTTGTATTAAAGTGTATTCAAATAAAAAATTTGCCTAAGATCTCAAAGTGATAGACATTGTCCTGGTTAAGATTGAAGATAAGAAGAGTGTGATTGAACCTTGGGGACACTAATGTGGTTACCTTTTTCTTTTCTTTTTTTCTTGAGTGCTAACAATCCTAGTTCTAGTTAAACAAATTAGTGAGAAGATGATGATAATTGGAAATTTTGAGTTGGTTTAGTTAACATTGTGAGATATCTTCTCACAACAAGAGTTTGAAATTGCGTTCGGAAAAGTATCCATTGGATATGAGAAATGATGAAAAGCTTGAACTTGAACCCTCCGTCGCCAAACTGAAGCACAAACACTGATTAACCTTTGATTGGATATTAAAGGCGAAGAAATGAAATTAAAAACGATTTTTATACTATTGCTAGAATATTTAAGACATGAAAAAATGGTTTTAAGAATACAAGTGAAAGGAAAGTAACATTATTTTTTTAAAATAAATTAAATGCATTAAAATAAATTTTACTTTAAAATATTTAATTGTTTTCACATATTATCAGTTAGTATTATTTTTCCACATCAAGTGTCAATTAAATGAACTTCGATTAGCATCAGTCAACAGACATCATCCCCATGATTAACTTATTGAACTATCAATATTTGAGTATTTATTATTTTTTTAAGGTGATATCTGAGTAGATAGTTGAAACACGAATGAAAAACAAAACTGTAAAACATCTTACGAACAATGTTGTGAAAAATAGAGATACAAATGTTGACTAAATGCAAAGCACAACTAGCTATATATATATATATATATATATATCTCATGAAGGTATCCTTTGAAGAACACTGTTTACAATAACATAACTACTTTAAAAAGTTTATTTCTATTAGAGAAAATATAAATACAACAGATTTCTCTAAACAAACTAATAATGTTTTTTGTTGCGTGTGTTAAAAAAAAAAAACGATACATCGTTACAATATTTTTCCTAAAGAATGTGACTTTCGCCTTTTAAACTTTGAAACAATGCCATAACATGCAACCACATGTCAGTTACTTGCTTTGATGGACATCTTAAACTATCTTTGAAGAAATATTTTAAGAGAAAAAAGTTACACAAATTGTTTGTAACTAAGTTTGCGATATCGTGTTTTGTTGTTTAGCCTTTTCCGCCTCAATCTTCCGTAGCATCGATGAACTCAGCTTAATTTCACCTGATTCTCCAGAGACCAAATCTACAACTTCAATCTGCATAAGATCCACGAAAATAATTTCTAATATCTGACCAAACATTTTGATAAGTGAAAAGACATTTTGTTAATTTTTATGTCAGAAATTATAACCAAACTACATAAACAAATAACCAAACTACATAAACAAATTGAGACCTTCAACTGTGAAAGGCCTCTTTCAGCTCTTCTTCTGTTTATAGCCAATCCTCCCGGTAATGTCTCTTTGCTGTGAAATAACCAAATCCAGTTAGTAATCAAATAACCCATGACACTTTTAAGAGTGAACATATATCAAGTGGTATTCAATTGTTTGTACTGCAAAAGAATTGAAAAGAAATCACAAAATCATGATGACAATGGACCAAGGAATAAAAGAGGATAACCAGATAAGTTTGCTACCAGAACTTTAATTATCACGAACATTGAGATTAGAAACCAGCCAATAGGAATGAAATACTTGATCAGAACTCAGAAGTTACTTTCTATAAGCTGTCTATGGATATATAATCGAATGCACACCACCACCACTACCAAAAATTAAGATGGGTAACACACAAGCCAGTCTTAATACTTATTTACTAACCTTACAATCACAGCCTCCAAGTTTTCATCTGTAATGGAAGGGCCAAACGGATCTGTGATTGGTACAGCTTGCACTTCCAACTCCGGCTTGACAGACTGCATGTTAGTTCAAACAAATATTAATCAAAATTTAAATAAGGAAAAAAAATGCATTTTTCATATAAATCCTGCTAGAAGAAAGACTATACACATTTGTGGAACACTGTTTAAAGATGTAGATTAGTATGTCATTTATTTTCTCACATATTTGCAGACAATGTAATGAACTAACTATTCCAAAAGGTGCAAGTGTTAGATGAAGAAACATGAAAGGTTTTAAATTGTAATTTGTATCTCCAACACATAAAACCAACAATACAAACCATACAACCTCTCCCATGTACACTATGCTACTTGTAAAAAGACATGTTGCTGTTAAACAGATGTATAAGATGTCTATAATCCGTCCCTCATGTTCTACATTAACATGCAAGATGAAAAAGTTAAAAGTATTTCTGACCAACAATTATACATGTCAATTTTGTTTTTTTTTTTTTTAAAGCACAAAACACAGGAAATTATTTTCATGAATCATAAGACAGTGTGTCATTGCTTGGACTCGTACTCATACCTTTATGAAAGTTTTGACATTATTTATCCTTTCCTCAATGGGCTGTATCAGTTCAGCAAACTGCAAAAGTAGAACATGAAAGCACAAGGATAAAAATCCAAAAGCCACAGGATTGTCCAACAGAAATAAGGTGACCTTCACTGTGTGACTTAAATTTTCAATAAACAAGATCAAATAGTACAATACGAGGCTTTAAAGTTAGCTAGCTTGTAATATTTACTTAAGATAATTTTGATAAAGAAAAGTTTATCACTAAATTTTACGAGTGGAACATTTCAAGTATTTAATCTGTGGCACTAAATAGTTTTCTGGGTTTAACGGTAAATTCAGTTTAACTGTTTGAAATTGTACAAACTGACTCCAGAATATCATCCTTAGTTTTGACTTTAAAATACTCACAAAAATAATTTGAGCTCCTTTGACTATTTCATCTATGAGTAATCAAAAATGAAATTCATTTACGTCGAATAAATTGAAGTTGACTCCGAGTTCATCAAGAGAATATAACTCTTGAAGATAAAAGCAAAGTTCAGACTCCAACAATTTCATTATTCTTTTAACTCTCAACAAACTCAATGACATGCCTAGGAGTGCCAGATTCTTCAGTTATAATAATCCACAAGACAGAAACTTACCTGACCAAAGCATTCACAACAGGATGGAACAGAAAACTTAATATCCAAAAGTTGACATATTCAATAGAGTTTAATTTTCATGTACCGTTACTGTAAAAGTTTTTACACAGTAAAAAATCATCCAAAGTATGATTTTTTTAAGTAGTTATTATAAGAATCAACAAACTTATATAGACGATAATGTGTACTTGGATAAACATTTACACTGAATCATAGTATCCTTTCCAAGAAAAGGCTCGAAAAAAATCAACAACTCCACTAATTCACAAAAGTGGAATGTTATCAAAGCAGCCAATAACAAATTGGTTGAACTGTAAATCTGTAATACAAATTACATTCAGGCTATTCAGCTGAAAAACTAAAACTGTAGCTGGAGTACAATAATTATGGTAGGTGCGTACATAAAAATGGAATTCTGAAACACATAAAGTAAAACATATTAAAAAGAAGAGTCAAACTCTAATCAATATAGGTTGTGTCTAATTAGCAGTAAATAGAGGAAGGGAATGATGTCTAAGTATTTCACAACAACCAAAAATAAAAAAATAAATGTGGAATAGGGAAAAAGGTAACCTGTTTTTTTGCCAGCATAGGTCCGTCGCAAACTCCAATTACAATCCGGCGCCTTGCCAACTCCGCTGAAGCCTACACACTAGTTTCAAACTTTTTCATTAACTAAATAAAAGAAAATGAAAAATTGATGAATAGAAGGGAGGAGAGAGAGACGGTGAGGAATTGGCGGTGGCCATTGTGCAATCGGTCGAAGGTGCCACCATTGACGACGGCTTCGTAGGTGTTGGGCGGGGAGAGGTTGGGAACCACCATCACCACGGGGTCATCGTCACCGTGAACCGCCATTTAATGTGCTAAAATTGCTTCGCACTAAGCAGGAAGTGGTGGCGGTAGGTATGAGATGAAAAGAGTATCGGATTCGTTATATATTGAACTGAGCCAATGGTTCGTTAGTGGTGCTTGTGTTGGTGCATCTAACCGTTTGCTTTACTGTGCAGTGGGGAAGCAACTGATAGCAACATGAAAAAAAATGGAGCTTTGAGGAGGAGAAGAACAACCAGATACACAACAGACAGATCTCAAATCACGAACGATTAAAAACGAAAAAAAAAAAAAGATCTGGAGAGGGGATGCTACAGAAATTTATACAATTACACACAACCAATCCGACAGCAAAAAGCTGGATCCCTCTCTACACCGGAATGTCACAGTATCAACATTGAGAATGTTTCAGTTGAATTTACCAGAAGGATGCACAACACTTATTAAAAAGCCAGCTGAGAGTGCAAGTATCACACAGTCCAGTACCATTTTTCACAAAAGTTCAACCATTCAATCACGCCGAACTTTTCAATAATCAACTCTAAGACAAAATACCATCATTCCACAAAACGCGAAACCAAACACGCAGTTTCTCAGTCCCCCGCACAACCAACAACAAGGGGAATTAACGAATTCCGCGAAAGAGGATCATAGCTGCGGTTTGAGATTGAAAGAAAGACAGAGAAAAAGCGAAAAACGTGAACACGAAGAAGAACCAACCTGAGGTTTAGGAAATGGGAGCGTTGATGACGATAATGGAGAGGGAAAGATCGCTGTTGAATGGTGAAATCATTAGAGAGAGAGAACGAAGATAGATAAATGTAGAGAGAGATTTTTCGAGGCTCAAATTGAATCTGACAGAATTAGGGTTTTGAAGTTTTTTGAGATCTGAAAATGATAAAAAAAAAAAAAAACAATGACACGATTTTATAAAAAAAAAATATTAAAAGAGGAAAAGGAAAGAAAAGTAAACTCTATTAACGGAAGATAATCATCATCATCCAAAACAATTACTGATAATTTTGGACCACGATTTTTTTAAAATTTAATTTAGAGAGTAAAACAATTAATTTTAATTGTTGGTATAAGGTAAGTAATCGTTAGAGAGTAATACTAGCACCTATACATTGAATTTCCAATGATGATTGAAGCAGTTTATGATTTTTATATGTTTGTCTAAATTATTTTTATTTAAAACTAGGAGAGGTTAACATAAATAAGAAAAAAAATTATAATTTAAGAAGTAATTTAAGGATAAAATTTTTCAATGTATATCAAATAAGATAATTTTTATTATTATTAATTATAGATAAATATTTTTTTAAAATAAATATTCTCATTTTTTTAAGAAAAATATTCTCATTTTTTTAAGAAAAATAAATCTTTTTACCTGTTTCTTAGAAAACATGCTTATGTACAAAATATTTATTTTAAAGTTATTTCTTTTAATTTAAACAAACTCGTATTATTTATTTTATTTTATTCACTTAAAAAAGTCAAATCCAAATTTTTTGTATGTTAGTATTTTAGTTTCTGTAATATATAAGATAATTATAATTATTCAATTTTACATATTTAAGTTTAAAATAAATAAACATTTTTATTATAATAAATAAAAATTTATTTATTTCAAACTTCAATAATATATATATATTATTGAAGTTCAGAATAAATAAATATTATAAATATTTAAATTAAATTTTAAATTTGCAATAAATGTATTATTATGAATAATACTTTTTTTACTTTTGAACAAGTATTTAAAATAAATTTAAACTTAATTTAAAAATAAAGATGAATATATTACATAATATATTAAAATATACGATTTTAAAAGATTAAATATACAAATAAAAATAATATAGAACTAATTTGAAATAGTCGATAATTTTTTAAATGATATTTTAAATTAAATTATATAATTAAATTTGATTTGATATTAAAATTAAAAAAATATACAACTGTTTTAGCTTGTGTATTGTACATAATAAATGTTTATTTTATATAACTAAAATATATAATAAATAAATACTATTATAATTAAAACATATAATAAATAAATATTTTTGTACATATCTAAATTATATTTTATATTTATGATAAATATTTTATATTATGATATATTTTTTAGAGATAATCTATCATCTATTTAGAGAGAGATTTGGAATTAATTTTAACCAATTATAATAAAATACTAGTGTTTTTGTCCAAATCTGAAAATTCCACGTGTGGGCTTATATGACCTTGGTGGACTCCAAATCTTATCATGCCGAAGTAGAGTTAAGCTTTGCTTAGAGGAGGGACCTGCAAAACAAAGGAAAAACATTCCTAAAGAGGGCCAAGAGTGGAGTCCACCTAAAGAATGAGGATTGAGGGATTTAAGTAATGCATTCAAGTCTAAGAGATAAAAGTGTGAATAGAATGTAGGGTAAGTTGAGAGAGTGAATTCGGGATTCAATGTAGAGAATGAACCTGGAGGGTTGTATTTATAGCGTGGAGTGAGCCTTGGGTCTTTGCTTATAGATAATATGTTGATAAGATAATAATACAAATAATAACAGGCCGTTATCTTAAGTTGAATTAGGGATAATGTGTACCTTGTTGATATACTGTTACTTGTAGATAAGTAACAATTTGTAGATAACTTGTTGAGATATCACAAGATAAAGTGTGATTGCACATATTTGAATATCCTTACATTTAGATAGACGGTTAATGAGAAAGGAGAATATTGCTATGTTCAGGCTCTTGTAGAGAGTCGACTTATGTGCTCGTAACGGTATTGACTGAGAGCCCGAATATTATATCCAGACTGGCATCCAGAGATTGAATAAGCGTTTATTAATAAGATAATACTGACATGATGGGTGATCACGTGTACCTTAATATTTATAAAGCTGTTATTTGTTATTCTATTATTTTTGGACTGTACAACTAATATTACATATATAAATTCTTTCATATAATTTTATTAGTCATAATAATAATAAAAATATTATTATGGAAGACATATTATTTAAACTAATATTACATATATAAATTCTTTCATATAATTTTACTAGTCATAATAATAATAAAAATATTATTATGGAAGACATATTATTTATTGTATATGATAATTATATATTAATAATTTTGAAATAGTATTAAACTTGTACACTACAGAAAATTACACTTGATAAAGGAATTGACAACGGTAGATTGATACCTTTATTCTTTTCTTATTTTTATCTCTGATATTGTTATTTTAAAAATTAAAATTCATAAATACAACAAATAAATACATAATGACCAATAAATTAATGCTGTAAAAAACCAATAAATTAATGCATAAATTTAAATGCTCAACAATAACATTATTGAAATTCATTATTCATCCATCTATATTTACTAATAAAAAAATAACAAATGCCACTGACTAGACTAATTAATACAATTTATCAAACAAATAAAACAAAATAACTAAAATAGGAAATGTTCAAAATTTCCTTTTTTTATTATACAAAAGATAACGAAGAGGAGAAAAGAAAGATAAATATAAAATACAATAAATAATGTGATAAAGAAATAAAAGAAATATTATTATATGACTGTAGATTTGTAGTATGAATGAAATAGTGGAATAACTCATCATCTATATTAAGAGGAGGAAGAAAATTGGTTTTGGATTTTGGAGAAGAAAAGAAAGTAACGGTGAACATGTGAAACGTTTTGAAACACAAAGTGTGCACCGTAGGAGCCTCCTAAATTAGCGCTTTCGTGGGAGGGAGGGGAAGACACAC
>PYAF01005569.1:1853241-1864439 GCA_007407185.1 Glycine tomentella
GAAGTGTTGAATGTTAATTAAGTGTTTAAAAAATATGGTATTAAAAAATCATTGTTCTTTAGATATCGATATTGTTTAAATATTATCCTAAAAACTTGATAGAAAAATTTCAAAATATATTACAATAATGAACAAATACTACATATAACATGATAATTTCTATTTTTAATTAAATTTTACTAGTTGTAACCACTTAAAATCAGTCTTGTTAACAAAACCCTGAAATTTATGTAATTTTTAAACTAAGATTGCTCCATTTTTTAGTCCACAATTTTTTTAGATTTTAATTTTTATTCCCTCAAGTTTTTTTGATAAATTTTAGTTCTTCATTAATTTTTTAAACATTTTTAGTCCATTTAAGTTTTTTAAAAAAATTGAGAAACTAAAAACTTAATCAACCAAAAAAAAAAAAATAGAGCGCAAAGAGTGAATAAAGAATGATTGAACACGAATAAATAATTAAGAAAATTCACCTTGAACCATGCGAGGTCATTTTGCATTATAACGGTTGCTCTTGAACCCAGCTCATCATAGCCTAAAACTCTTGATTTTGTAGCAGCTAAGTGTAGAACGTTGTTACCTTCATCGTCAACCCCTCCTAGTATAAGGTTATCTTTTCTCGACTTAGGATCAGAGGATGTCGAACCTAAAATAAATTTTAAAATGATTTTTTATTGATATATGTGAATTTTTTGTCAAGATATATATTGTTTTTGCTTAATAAAAATTAATAGCACATATTTTTTAAATAGACATAAAACTTAAGCTTGAATTAGTTGTCTTGTCCAGATGATAAGTCTTACCTTGTATTTTAAAGTAGTCTGTTGACAACTCAAGTAAATACGAAACAATGCTAGGTTGCCGACATAAAACAGCCTCATGTAGTAGGCTCCTTCCATCTTTGGGGTACTTCATGGTCATGAGCAGTTCGGTGAGTTCACTATTACTGCCAATGAGGTTTTTTACAGCCTCAAAGTTTCCTGATTTCACTAAAGAAAACCACCACACTGTCCAATATTCAATATTCAAGTCCTTTTCCATTTCTCTAACGGCCAAATATAATCGCTCAAGCAATTGCAGACCCTCTTTTACGTCCTCTTTCCTGTCTACTTTGTCTAGCCACAAGCATAAAATTTAACATTAAAAAACAAGAAAATAAAAGTTTAATCTTATACGAAGCACCATTCTTTTTTGTTTCCATTTCTATATTTTAATTCGAACATAAAAGTGTAAGGTATTTAGTCATGAGAGCAACATTAATTTGTCCTTTTAGACTAACTTAATAAACATCTAAACCCATTAAACACTGAGACATCGATAAAGATTATTTTCTTAAAATAAGAATCAAAATGTCAGTTTAACACACACACATGCAAAAAAAGAAAAAGAATCATTTTCAACTTGTGAAATCTTACTTAGAATTACTGAAGGCATGCGTGCCAGCATATCCAATGCTTCCCGGTAAGTACGTGGATCATCTCCTGCAAGGCACAACTCCCTTGGATATGTTTCTAATAATATCAATGCCGCACCTGTTATTTGCTCAAATCTACTATATTAAATAGCAACAAAAGTTTGGTGTATTGCATATGTACAATGCAAGGTATAACTCTAAACTAAATTGAAAAAACGCCTAAGAGTTCATTTCATACAAATAATCCAAAGATGTGGCATCCGCTGGTGGGTTCTAAATGACATGGGACCAAGGACAAAGTAGCTTGAAATTTATATCTTGATCCGATTAGGGTTTCTATCTATATTTAATATAGATAATTAATTTGAATCTAGTAGTACTTTTTAGTGTCTTTTTATTATGCTATATCAATTTCCCATTTACTGTGCTAGCTAAGTATAATTGTTAAAAATAAAATTATATAATTCACGTTAATTACTTAACAAAAGCTACACTAGATAAAAGTTAATTTTAAATATGAAAACCCAATGGAAAATTTAGGACCTGCTTTGTTTTAAAGGATATATATATATATATATATATATATATATATATATATCACAATCTTTCAAAAACCTACCGGTCATAATTCTATTATTTAAACCGATAATTAAATTTTAAACATATAGCTTACATCTGATAAGTTCAATTGATTTAATTCAGTTTGTAAAACAGGGTAATATGTAAAAGAGAATTAGCTAGATAAAAAAAAAAAAAGGATAAATAAGACTGTTTAACTTTACACTTACCAAAATGTGTTTTTTACTATGGTCGTTAAAAACACGTGTTCAATATTATTGTAGTGGGTCCTTTTGCCATTCCTGCCCTCATCCTTTTTTTTTTTTGGTTCGGCATCCATCTCATCATCCATACCTTGATCATATATCACAGGAGGAGGGTTAGATTCTGGCTCAGAAGAAGGGTTAGATTCTGGCTCAGAATAAGGGTTATATTCTGGGTCATAAGAAGGCTTAGAAGAAGGGATACTTCCCATGTTATAATCCGAATACCTACGACTAATCCTTGGTATTATTAGGTCTTTTGGGTTCATAAGGTTAACCAACCCTTCCACAAAAGTAGTGCTCCTTGCACTTACTGCTACATGAAGAGCTGTGTCGTCTCTATTAGCAGTCAACGGAATGCGTAACATATCAGGATTTTTTTGGAAAATGGGTTGTGCTTCTAGCCACATGTCGCGGAGTGCATATAAGTACACTTTTCTTTTTAAAGAACCTGCAATATTCCTTTCAAACTTCACATTATAACATGTGCTATATATAATAAATCTTAACTATTATTTGCAAATAAAACCTTTTTCTCGATTATCGTATATAATCTATATCAGGTGTCTTAAGTTGATAAACTCGTGAACTTGGAAAATGGCTCAATCAATTAGTTTTGAAATCCTTTTAATTTCATAATTTGTAAGTCGTCCTGTTTTCAGGTAAGAATTAATTAACTAGATATCCTTATTCTGAAATCTGGCTGAGAAGTTGGAGAATTATGGAGTTGAATTAATTAAAGGGACCGATCGAATCATCAAACACCTTTAATTAAGTTCGAAAATTATTTTTCAACATGGTCCTATAAAATATAATTATTTTTCTAGAAATTAAAAAAAGACTCTAATTTATGTTTATTTACAATCAAAATCAAAATTAAATGAAGCAGTTGATTTTATGAAAAGTTATTCAAAATAATTTCTGATTTTCACTTGATTTTGGATTTTTTTTTGTTTCTGATTACTTTGAAAAGCTGAAACAAACATCTAAAAAATTAAAAGACACTATCACAGTGGGTGATGCAGAAACACAGTGATAGTACATGGTTTAAAGAACATTATTTTCAGAGGAAAACAGGATCAAATAATACCATGATCAAATGCTATTATTTACGTAAGTAAAATAGAAAAGGAAACAGAATGGAAAAAAACAAGAGTTTGAATATGAACAGGAATAAAGGTTGAATAGTTGAACATGGCAAGTAAAAAAAAAATAATAGAAACAATAAACATGTAAAATAAACAAATCCTCAAGTGATCTGTAGAATGCACCCCCGTTGTCAATGTAATACATGATACTCAATTATAACTTACTCAGATCTTCTGGAGTGATTTCATTAACCCCTCCTTCCCCATCTAATTGCGGTGAGGCAGCAACTGGAGTTTGCTCATGGCTTTGACTAGGAATATGATCTGATTCTGGTGGAATTGTAATCTGAATGTTGGAATCTTCTGAAATTGCTACAGTGGAGGAGCTCATTTTCTAAGGAAAATGAATCGAATGGAACCTCACAATTCTTGTCCAAGGAACTTTGAAGGAAAAAAAAAAGTATCACATCTAATTAATCATTTTTCCTTTTAAAAATGTCCATTATTTTTATGAATTCATTATAACTATAAAATATAAGTTTTGCTAAAATCTCATTATTATTATTTTTATATTTCTATTTATCTTTTATTTTATAATATATAAAAAAAATTCTCACATCTTCTCACAATGTGCAGACAAATCTAAACCTTTATCCCAAATTTGCATATTGAGAAAAGACAGAAAGCCAGCCCACAATAAAATAATAAGAAATATGTGAGCCCGGCGCATATCAGAAAAGAGACAGACCAATATTAATATTGAAAGATGAACCCGACTGGACTCTGGACTATCTCAAAAATAACTTTATAAAAAAAGGTATTTTGAAAAGGGCAAGGGTGAACTTAACAAAAATAAATGTGAGAATAACAAAGCCCTTCTAAGAGGAAGAAAATGAAACTAGCATCAGAGTAATGCAAAATGGTTGACGTAAAGAAATTACCCAACTGTGTTGTTAGTGTGAAGAGTGAGTTGCTAGTTGTTGGTGTTGAAGGTTGAGTGATGAGGGAGCGATTTCCGAAGAATTTTAGAGCATCTCCAAGGCTAGTTTTTTAGTGGGTTTCTTAGCTTAAGAAACCGGTTCTTACGCGTTCTTCACCATTGGAGCAAACTGACGTCGCGATGCTCATTTCTTCACAGCACGGTCCGTTCCGTTCCTTCCCATTTAAAAATAATTATTTTGGCATAAAAATCGTTATTTCAGTTATTCTCAACACAGTAACACAGTCCACATTAACATCAAAGTGATTAAACAAATTTGGAAAGGAGATGAACAGTAAATCCACAGAAATCAGAAATCAAATTAAAGCTTACCGGCGACGATGGTGGCTGGATGAAGGGTCTTCGCGCTCTTCAAAAACTGTGCATGCGAGGATCCTTTGAAGACGGTGACGGTGGTGGCCGGAGATGAAGGGTGGGTCTTCGCGCTTGGACGGACGAAATGAAGAAGAGAGGAGACGCGTGCGGTTCTGGTGAGGGGGGTTCTGGTGAGTGAAGAAGGAAGGAGGAAAGCAAAACGGAGAGGAGAGAGGAGAGGAGAAGGAGGAAAAAGAGAGGAGAGAGGAGAGGAGAAGAGAGGAAGCTTCAGGAGGTGTGGGTGCAAGCGGAAAAGAGAAAAAGGAAGAAGGTGAGAGGGCTGTTGGGGAAACAGTGGTCAAACTGCCACTTTTAAAAAAAAAATTGTCAATCGGTCTCACCTAATTTTGCTGGTCAATGGAGTGAATTAAGGATGACGTGGCGAATATGTAGTGGAGTGGAGGACAGCTGACATATCAATTTCGCTCGACATGTCAGCGAGTTATGTAATCTGCTGACCCGATAAGCAATTTCTGATTGGACGGCTGACGTGGAGATGGAATTTGGGAGCCGGGCCAGCTAATTATGCACCCTAGGCCCATCCTTTTTCTTTCCCTATCCGATGCATTCTCTCCTCTCTGTCCCTTTTAAAAACTTTGTTATGCTGCTTCCTTTGTAAAAAATGCGGGAAGTTTATAAAAACTTTGCACTCAAGGCCCTTTTCTTGTCATGTATTAAATTTTATAAGTTTTAAGTTGAAGAAATTAATTTATTTAAATAGCTATTATAAAATTATAATTATTTAAAAAATGTAAATGAAAATTTTATTTAATAAAAATAATAATTAAAAATTTAATAATAATAGTTAAAGATTTAATAATTAAAGATATAATAATTATTTTAAAAATGTAAATGAAAAATTTATTTAATAAAAATAATAATTAAAAATTTAATAATAACATTAGTTAAAGATTTAATAATTAAAGATTTGATTTTATAAGTTAAAATATTGAAATGAAGTTTTTATGTAATGAAAATATTAAGTAAAAAATTGTTTAGTTAAAGATTTGAATTGGTTTTTATCTACTTTCTAGCTTCTTTATCCTTTTGTACTTTTTTTCCCACAGTCAACTCATTCGATTATTGTTTTCATTAGCTGTGATAAATATATCACTAACTCTCTCCAATCCTGCACCGCTTCTCCTTGCATCCAATGCAAAGCTTGTTCCCAGGAAAATAAAATGAATTCAATTCTTTCCTTCTTTCTTTCTTTTGTTGCCTATATATCAGTCGTACAATTCACGTGTCTATTTTTTTAAGTTAGCAAATTTACTTACATAATATTGTCCCATTTATCAAATTAATAGCTATTTGACACGTGTCCCAATTACTTAATTCGTTGGCACATGTCCATTCACAGCTTGTCACGTGTCCTACCCAAGCCTGGTCAGCACCTATTTTGCTGGCTTATCTAGCGAATTAGGCAACCAATTGTCGCTTGTCATGTGGCAAAAAAGTGACGCCACATTAGCCACCTACTTCGCTCTCCTGTCTAGCGATTTGCTGCCTGTGGCATTTTGACAAAATGTTTCATAGGCATGGCATTTTGCCAAATAATTTGAGGAACAATGGCATTTTGACCACTGTCTCGTTGTTGGGAGGGGAAGGTTCTGGAGCGGGTGAGAAGAATGTGAAAAAAGAAGGAGTAAAAAAACTGAGAAGAAAAAAACAAGTAAAAAAAATTAGCGTTGAGAAATTGAAGATTAGAAAAAATGAACGTCAAAAATGAAAAAGTGGCCATTGAAGAATGTCTATAAATTTGAGAATCCTGTTAAATTTTTTAACACAAATTTGATAAAAAAAATTGTTTGACACATAAATTTTTTATTTATTTTTATAATATTGTGTTTAATTATTTATTATTATGTAAAATTTAATTTTATATTATTATATATTTTGTTTTATTTATTTTAATTTATATTTATGAAAATTGAAAAAATATAAGTTTTATTAAAAAATATAAATATGTAAAATTTTTTGAATTTCTTGTGATTTTTTGTATTTGAGAAAAATATTATTATGTGAATTCCTTAAATATTACGCCACACTGTGAGGATCATAAAAAAAATTACTTAAAAAATCTATTTAGATTTCTTGCAATGGAGATACTGTTATACAAAGAGAGTGAATGTGGAGTTGAGAGTAGTGATACAAAGAGAGTGAATGTGGAGTTGCGAGTAGTGAGCGGATTGATGGATGCTTATGTTAAAGAGTGAACCAATATAATATATTGTTCCTAACGTATCAAATCATAAATGAGGTGCAGTGGCCTCTTGGTGAACATTTATTTTAAGCCTAACCATGTGTGTACGGGCACGTGCCTCTAAACGAGGCTGACCGAATTGACTTAACTGAGTGAAAAAAACGTGCTTCGGGAGGTCGATTCTAACATGAATCACCACTTTTACAGATTCATCAGTGAATCACCTATTTTGATCGAAAAATGTCGATTGATGACCTGAAGGAAAAAAATAATAATAAAAAATAAAAAAGTTAAACGTAACAATTTATGAAAAAGCGGTGCGTTAAGTAGTAGTTTGCTTGGAAATCCTTTACGACGTAAAAGTCACAGGTGCAGTTTTATATTACCTTTTTTAAAATAATTTTATTAATATTAAATATTTTAATTATCCATATATATATATATATTAATTTAATTGATTTATTATATTTATTAATTTCATAAATATTTTATAATTATAATTTTTTGGTTATTTAATCACCCGTGAACCACCCATTTATGTGGTTGCAGGAATTAACAGCGAAAACATTAATTATTTTTAAATATTTATTTAAAGTTTTTTTTTAAAAATTATTTAATTTAATTATTAAGTTTTTTAAAAATTAAAAACCAAATTAATCTATTTAATATTTAAGTTTTGAAAAATTATTTAATTAAATTAACATAAAAAAATAAAAAAAAGTAATAAAAAAGCCTTAGGAATAAAATAGAAAGTAATAAAAACTTAAATAATACATTACTGTTGAAAGTCATAAAGCAAGGCTCGACTTCAAAGTCGTAATACATTACTGGACACACCCCCCTTTTCATAAGTTACTACAATTTACGAAAATTACGGTTTATGAAAATTACGATTTCTTTTAAATTTTTTTCTTCTTTTTCTATTTGACCCTTACATCACGAATCATGATGTAAGGGTCAAATAGAAAAGGAAGAAAAAACATTAACAAAAACCATAATTTTTGTAAATCGTAATTTTCGTAAATCGTAATAACTTATGAAAAGGGGGGGTGTGTCCAGTAATATATTACCACTTTGAAGTCGGACCTTACTTTACGACTTTAAAGTCGGACGTATGTTTTTAATTTGTTTTATATTAGTTTTAAGTAATTTTATTAATATTAAATTTTAAACATTTTTAAAAAAATATATAATTATATTTTATTTTGTTAATGAATTTTTTAATTGAACATTATTTATAAAATAATTATTTATAAGATTATATTATTAACATTTCCTAAACAAAATTAATAAATCAAACAAATATATGCTAGAAATAATATTTTCTAATATCCATTTACATATATATAAAATATATCTTAATAAATTTATTAAATATTTTAATTACCCATATATATTAATTTAATTGATTTATTATATTTATTAATTTCATAATTATTTTATAATTATAATTTTTTGGTTATTTTATAATTATAATTTTTTGATTATTTATGTGGTTGCAGGAATTAGCAGGGAGAAGAGGTTAATGTATGATGGAATCAAAGGAGAAATTGAAAGAGGTGCTGGAGAAGTGTTTGGATTCTCAGCTATGGCATGCTTGTGCAGAAGGGATGGTTCAAATGCCAGTGGTGAATGCTAAGGTGTTAATAAAAAAATTCATTAACAAAATAAAATATATTCTAATAAAAAAAAATTCAGAAAAAAGTTATAAAATAACATTTTTAAAAATGAAAATATACAAGTAAAAAAATGAAAGAAATGGTAGTTCTTATTTTTTTTCCACATGATTATATTCAAAAATATATTCTAATATTAAATGAAATTAAATAAATTAAAAAGAAACAAGTTAAATAATATATAAAAAATTTTAGAAAATTAAAAACTAATAACATAAGGTTTTTAAAAAATGAACATAAAAAAGTTAAAAAATTAAAAGTAACATAAAAATAGCATTACGAATTCAGTTGTAACCTTCCAGCCGCTGCCCCTCTTCTACCAGTTCAACAAGTAAGCGGTTTTTATTTTGAAACCTGTTACCTATTCAAGCGGTTATGTTTGTCTATTAAAATATTATTTTTTTTTGTCTTGTTAATTTAATTATTATTTTATTTGTTTCCGGTAAATGACCTGCTATTATAGGGAAAAATGAACGGTTCACTGATGAACCCGTAAAATGGGTAGTTCATTTTAGACGCCACCGCTTCGGGAGAGTTAATTAAATAAATTGATTAAAAATTCCGCTTCATACATATTGAAGACATGAACAATACATTAACCATATATGTTCATTAAACGTATCAAGTGTCTTCAATTTATGCAGCCCTAATAAGGTTGGCATTTTGGTATTGAAGACATAAATAATGCATATTGAAGCACCATTTTCAGTGGCATAATTATTTCCTGTAACTTTCACTCTTGGGCCGGGGAAAAATGAAAACGGATCTGAATCCCATCTTCATATAATTTATGACATATTTGATTAACTGTTCAAAAAGTGTTTTTGGATGCTGAAATTACTTTTTTGAGGGTAAACTCAATTTCGATGACATGTTTGATTATCTTCAAAAATAAGTTCACATATAGATCTCATTAAGTGTTCTGCATGTTAATGATCTCAATAAATGCTATTATTGTATAGTCGCAGCTGCTATCTCCGTTAGTTTTCCAAACCTTGAACAAGTGTTTTAATTAGCTTTGTGTGGTGCTTTAATTTGATTTAGGTTGCTATATGATTATATAATATGTATGTTATGAAATAAAGTGAAACACGTGTTTATGATGCGATTTTGGTAATTATATTATTCAAGTTTCTTTTAAGTCACTATGTCATTATATAAGAGTTTAAGTGACATAGATAATAAAGTTGTTAGTATTTTATATATTTAGGGAAGAAAATGATTATTTATTTAAAATATAATTTAATTTTAATTTTTTTTTTAATCATTACAAATATAACATTATAATAAATATTTAAAAAATAGGAAAACAAACATAGATTAAAACAAACATAATATTAATTAATAAACATAAATTGTATTGCTATGAAATTTCTAATTAATGTGATAGTACCTTATTCAAAATACGACCTTCAAATATAAATATATTCATCACACTTTTTTTTTATTTCTATTACTTTTTCTTTATTTTTTATGCTCTTTAAACATTAGATGACTTTTATTTAATTTCAGCTCAAGCAATAATTTTGTAGATTAAAACAAAAATCTACGAGAAAATATATGGTGATTTATTGTGCACGAAGAGGTAATAGTTATGTTACTTTGTTCTATAATTAAGACTTCCTTTGTTCTATAATTAAGATTTCATTCTAAACTTCTGTTTTGTTTTTATGCTTAATAACAAGATAGTTATTTGTCTATGCTTGAACATTATGAGCTTCACATATGGAGTTATATTTATTTAATTGAAATAATTATCATGGTCTTACTTACCAACTGATTTTAGGTCTAGTAGTTTTCATCGATCATGATAGTAATTGTATGATTCCTTATTCAAATTCATCATGTTAAACCATATAGGAATAAGTAGCTTCTAATTTGTATATATATGTTAATTGTGAATGGACTATAATTGTGAAATCACTATTAAGAGATTTTTAAAGAATAATACTTATGAGAATAATTTTCTTTTTAAAAGAAAAAGAAATATCAGAAATATTTTTCAAATAATTAAATAAATATACAAGAATATTTACGTTTTTTCTCTTTCAGATATTAACAATAGAAATATGGATACAAATATGTAGACACATATGTTTTACTATTTACATTTAATCAGGATTTGGAATTTTTAAACTCTTTATATTTAATTTAATTGTTACGATAATCAGCATAATAATATTTAGTTAATATATTTATTATAAAATTATATTTTGTTTCTTTGTTATAGGATAATCAAATTTAATCAATTTAAATTATTTTATAAAAATATTGTTAGTTCTGATAGAGATAAAAATTATAATTAACTTAGAAAAATGATTTTTTTTACAAGAAAATTTTAAATTACTTATTCACTATCTCATAATGTAAATCAGTTTTCATTTTATTTTTTTATGATATAAAGAACAATTATCACTTATGGGACATAATTTTTCTCTACGTTATCATGGATGATGGGGAAAAAGTTTTTTATTTTACCTAAAAAAATATATTTAACATAGTTACATATCAAACAATCAATAAAATTTATTTTTATTTAATATATTATTTGTTTTAAATTTTCCTCCAATAAAATGATTAAATAACAATAGCATTAAATGATGACATTTTAAAAAGTAAAAATATTAATAGTTTTATTATTT